>JABGLZ010000475.1:1704-13845 GCA_014705045.1 Colletotrichum theobromicola | reverse complement strand
CGGGGTTCGCAGTGCAGCGCTTGATGTGAATGCTTGATTAGGAGGTGAAAGATTTGAGATACAGTGCGAGGTCACAGTGGTCTTGACTGTCTGAACCACCCAGACTCTTGAGACAGTTCAGCTGGATCGAATTGACTTGGTTAACGTATTGAGTTCCATCCACGAAACAGCGTCCCTGATCCAATTGTATCTGCTGGTTTTGGGAATGGAAAACCCGTCCGATGTCGACATCTCTCTTTGACTGTTTACAGCTTGTGAAACCACGCGTTCTGGGTCCCTAGTCAATACTTCCGTCATGATCTAATACCCATATCCGATATGGTGTAGTGGCCAACATGATGCCCTCTCATCCTCGTGAAGGTTAGGCATAGCCCCGAGTTCGATTCTCGGTTTCGGAATATTTTTGCTCCTGTAACAGACACTCTCTGTCCTACTCGGCCTTCCGCTTCTTGCTTCTCACAGACAACAAGCTCAAACAACCTTCCTTTACCTCCTTCAATCCAACTTTACGACGCCCACCATCCTCGCATACTAAGCAGAATGTATGTGGTTTGCACAGCATAACAAACTGGTAGGGTGAACATTACTAACCGTCCTAGTTGACGCTCTGGCGTGAGACCAACTGGACGATGCACAATCTTGAAAATGCACTCACGCGTGTCTGTCCGTGACCGCTGGTCACCGCCCTCCAGCCTAGAATTCTCCACCAAGCGCGGGCTGGGGTTCCCAAAGCGGCATCCAACTGCCGGCGCGGGGAGCCCTTGAATGCTGCCCCTTCTCGGAGCCATCATCTCGTCGACCTCTTTGACATCCTGTTTACAAACCTCGCTTGCACTTGACCGCTCAAATTGTTCGTTGGTTTGAGGCATAAATAAGACTGGCTCTTTTTTGAACACTAACAAAGACAAGCGCTGCTGCATCATCATCGTCATCATCATCATCATCATCAGATGCTTTTTCAACCAAGGCAAACCGCCTCGGCAGAACAGAGTACGACACGAGACACACGGACGGCAACCGCCTCCCGCGACTTGTCCGCTCCGGTGCTTCCCCCGATGCAGGAACTCGTCCTTGGCCAGCATGTTCCCCGACTGCAACCCCGACATAATCGTCAGAGTCGCATTCTTCCCCGCAAACCCCGGATTTCGAGCTCTAAGCGGCGGGGCTGGAGAGAAGCTGGTCAACAGACACACCTCCCTATCCAGGCTTCCAGCAGGGCAGATCCCCTCGTCCTTCCTGTCGACATTGTGCCTGGGTGATGATGTCGGCCTTCTCCCTTGTGGCGACCAATCCTTGATTGCCTGCGGAGAAGCGTAGCTGTGGCGTGTGTGAGCTTCCTTAGACGAACCTCTGAGAACTGGTTTCTTCCGCGACGCTCCGTAATGTTACATCAGTCAAGCTGTCTGGCGTTTAATTTGGCCTCATGATCAGCAGGACTTTATTGTCCTCGAATGCGAACCTTGCTGTAGAGCTGGTCGACATTGTAGCTCTGTCGTGCAATCGACGGTTTCCATGTCTGGCCGGGCACGCCCTCGCGAAGGCGATTCTGGATGACTGACTATAGACACTTTGTTGACGTTGCTTTTGCTGAACACCAAACTCCATCAAGTGATGGTAGTTCCCAAGAAAAGCCACCATAAACTCACTCAAAAACTGTTGAATGCCGCCAAACGAGCCTCCTTCGCCACACAGTCTAGAGTCTCCATCTGGAAATTCCACCGACGTTAGCCTTGTCCCTGGAACGTCGCATCCGCCTGGGGTCGCTTCAGTCCACGATGACCGCCTTGGCGACCTCCTCATCTCCTCGACCCCGCGCCTCCGTGCTTCCCCGTCGGCTTCATGTGAAAGAAGATTGATGTTACTCGAAAACGAAATGTGAAGGCTAGAATCTTTGGTCGACCAAGCAGGCTGCGGGATATGCCGTCTCGGCGAGATGTCATAACTCTTTGGGAGACCAGGCACGGAGAGAGGGGGGAAAGTGTGAGAAGAGATAATGGCCAGCTGGATGTCTATATAAAGCCATTGACATTCTTCCCCGGAACGTCGTGATCAATCAGCTCGATTGCACAACAATCTCATCTCTCTACTCTGAGCCAACCAGTATATACATACATACATACATACACTCACGTCGACCAGATCCACCAGTCAATATGCAGTTCAAGACCGTTGCCGTTGCCTTCTTCGCCAGCCTTGTTGCTGCCCAGGACCTCTCTGAGCTCCCTGACTGCGCCGTATGTTCCACTTCAAGCGATTGTTTGTCGTCACGGCTGGCTGGGTGACATCTACTTACTCTTTGATTTCCAGGAGCCCTGCTTCGTCGACAATTTCCCCATCTCTGGCTGCGCCTCTCAGACCGACTTCGCTTGCATCTGCGCGTAAGTGACGCCGTCAGACGGAAGAATGCGCATTGTACCACCTCTAATCTTTTCTTGCAGTTCCTCTGCCTACAACTCGGCCGTCACTACCTGTGTTCTTGGCGCTTGCTCCTCCGCCGATGTGTAAGTCTCCTCCTCCCCGGCTGACACCGCCCGCAATATCCTACAAGAATACTAACTTCCGTTGACAAGCCTTGCTGCCCTTAATTGGGCTACCACGACCTGCAACTCCGTTGGTGTTCCCATCGAAATCTAAGAAGCCACTGCGATTCACGATCCACAAGTGAACCTTGTGAGGCGATGGAAGTGTTGAAATGCGCGTCTATAAGTTGATGGATGAAACATCATGTACATAACTCAATAAAGACTTTGCCGGCAGTGCCTCTTATTTTGGTGATTACGAAGCCGGTGTCACGTATAGCCGGCTCGATATTGCACATAGCACGCTCCTTATCTGGCCCGCCTTTATCGAATTCGCCAGCTATCCAATGCAACTGAATTATGCCAGCAGGCAGGTCTAGTATAAGTAAAGTGGTATATCAATGGCAGCCATGTCCCTAATGCGCTGCTTTGCTTCCTTGCCGTGGCCTAAGGATCATCGCATTCAGGGACTCGGCAAGGTAGAACGTTCCCCGAAGGACCGGATTTCATCTCATGTATCATGGCTGACCGGCAATGCAAACTAAATATAGATCTCCTGTATTGGGAATAAGAGCTTCCAATGCTCTTCCTAATTGGATCAGCTACAAGAGTTCCGGCCGTCTAACGTAAAGCATAAACTTCAGCTAAATCATGCTCCTGTCAAGTGATCCCATGTGGCGAAAACCACGAAACGCCAGTCATAAAACCGTACCAACGCGCACCCCATCCATTGTAACATCCACCCTCTGAAGTTGGTCACGCTCCATTCCCATTACCGGCGCAGATCGAGGCTTGGCCTGGAAGAGTCAAGACTCGGCCGAATGGAGCTGCTTGAGCTTCTACGGCGTCGCGCTCGCTGCTCGCCTGGATCCGAGGGCCGTAAGCCGGACGACTTGGCGAACATGTTCAGGATATCAGTTAGGGAGATGACGCCAGTGAGCCGTCCGGAGAGATGAGCGCCGGGCATAGCTGCCGCAGGCACGACGTTGTGTGCCGCCTGCGTGGGTAGCGGCGACTGCGGCGCCGACCCCAAGCCGGGCACCAAGACGCTTGACGTTGTCGGGGCCAGTAGGGGCGTCGCGGGCGCGCTCGGGCTGGGAGACGCGGATTCGACCACCCACATGCGGTGGGATTGCGTGGCGACCAATTTCGCGACGGTGTGCGCCAACGTTGAGTAAGGGTTCACATAGAAGACCGGGAAGGAGTCTCTGCCGTGCTCAACTCCGCGCTCGCTGAGGATGACGGAGATGAAGTGCATGCAAGACGACTGTAGGAGGGGCGCATCGGCGGCGTTCGTCAGGTGCTTGACATCTACGCTGGATATATTGCCTACGACGTTGTGGCCGTTGTCGATTACAGCAACACTTGTCAAGCCTTCGGCATTCATCAAGGCCAGGGCATCGCCCAGTGGGCTGTCTGAACTACAGGGTGTCAGCTGTGTTTGGGACCGGGCAGAGGATGGGGTTGCTCACTTCACCGCCACGATTTGCTGAGTTCCAATGCCCAAATCACGCAGGATCACGGGGTATAGCTTGTCAATGGCAGGAAAGTTGATGCCCTCGTTCCAGAAGAACTCTACCAGCTTGAGCTGACTGAGAATGCCGATCACGTCGCCGGCAGGGCTCGTCACAAGGACGCGGTGAATTCCGCTGCCAAAAACCTCGATAGCCTTGTCAAGCGTCTCGTCGAAGGGCAGCGTAATAAGCGACTCTTTTCTGCAGAGGGTTTGTATGTCGCGCAGGGCTATGCTCCGTCCTTCCCGGGCCTTTGTTGCGATGTCATCATATGTGGAAATCTGCTCCTCGTCGGGCCTCGCCAGCCCGACAACTATCAGCAGGTATGTGTTGAGGTCGTTGTAGTCGAATGTGGAAAGTGCGGTCTTGGAAGATGCATTTTCTCGGATCAGGACAACGTTGGAGGGGCTTTGCTTGACGAGGACCTAGCGAGGCGTTAGAAGTAGTCACAACAGAAAAACTGGAGTGTTGAATGGCACACCATAGAGGCGTCCTCGATGCTGGAGTCCAGGTCGACCCATTTGACATCGTCCTGAGTGACGAGCTCGTTCACGGAGATGTCGCGCCAGTCGCGGCCAGCGAAGCGCGGGTTGGAGTGCTTATTAGCGGCAGGAGGATGGTTGAGGAGCTCTTGCACGGCCGCCTGGGTGAATGAAGGGTGACGTTGGGCGCGAGGAGAGCCTGGGGCGTTTCTCAGGTTCTCGGCGAAGCTCTGGCGATGAGCGTGTGTCGACTTGTGCAAGCTCGTCTGGGAGGGAGTTCGTTGGGGGACGGCCGGGGGCGAGGCTGCGATGAATGCACTCTCGTCCTTGTGCGGCGCGGGTGCCGCTGATCCGTCCATTGCTCTACACGGAGGGCGTCACTTTTTGAGGTAGACGAAATGGATTTGCAGATTGCTCAGTTACGTCGATTCGAGGCTTTGGGAAGTTGAGATGCAGATTGTGCTGTGCTTGCGAGTTGCTCGTCGGATACACAGCGTGGACAGTCGATGTAGCTTGAAGGCCAATTCGAAGCTTAGGGTGGTCGGACAGAAATGAGGAAAGCTCGGAAGTGACGGTGGCTGAACAAACCAAGTGTTGGCGAGGGTGCCGACAGACGAGGGGTGGCCAATTCCACGGGGGCTGATTGCGACTTCGAGGTTCTGTTGCCGAGAATTGGTTTGTTACCTCAGTCGAAGCGAAGTGGGAGCAACTGCACCGCCTTACGTAGAGCTATGGATTGTACCTTAGGTATGGTAATTGAGGGGCAGCGGCACGGCACCCTGGATCTTGCGACGCAGCAGATGGTAGATGTGGAAATGGGCCGGGCAGGGGATTATGACATGAGGATCCGGAAGCAGTGTCACTCTTGAACGGGCCCGGGCGCGACTCGAGGAAAAGACAGGAGAAGCAACAGATGTTCTCAAGTCGGACGATGGGACATTGGGTGTTTGAAAACAAGAGGAATAAGAAAAAAGAACCGGTAGAATCGTCGGGTGAGGGCGGCGATTTGTGAAGACGTCGTCAGATACACCTTATTCCCTGGACTACGTTCCCTACCTAGGTACCTACCTATCCCAGGCACCTTAGGAACCTACCCCTCATTTGACAGGACAAGAGCGGCGGTGACGGGCGACGGGTGACGGTGGCGGTGATGATGATGGTGGCTGGCCAGAGAACAACACTGGACGGAGTGTCACCATCCCCGCTTAAGGCACCGGACCGTCCGCAGCTGGCGTCCCGGTGCCCCTCCCTTCCTCCCGTCCATGTCCCCACTTCTAGCAACGACCCGAATTGTTGCATATCCAATGCGAGGCACCTTACATAATGCATAAGGAACCCCTAGTAAGTAGTAAAGTACCTAGGGTACCTATAGCAAATAACAACGTAGCTGCCGGACAGCCAAACAACAACCTGGAAGGTACTGATGAAGAATCGCCTGCTGATCGACGGCGCGCGCTGTCAACTCACAGCGCCACATTGCTGCAGAGTTATCAACGCTTTGCGTTCAAAGTTTCGGGGCTTTATAAGAAAAAATTATTCTGACAATAAGAAATGGTGTCTTTCTGTTTGCTAAGCATTTGATTGCTACCTATCTAAGGTAAGGTAGGTGCTCAGCTAGTGGTCTCTGCCCGCGTACCTTTGTATGGCAGATGTCGTGCTACGCCCATCACCATGTTTGGCATGCTGTGGCATAGCAACAACGCGCCGGTAAGATTGTTCCGAAGAACAAGACAGGCTGGTCAATGACTAACTGTCCGTTGTTTGCTGCCCTGCCTCATGGACTGTTACAACGGGACTTGATATCTAATTACCGTTGGAAAGTACCTGGACAATGTTCACAGGCGTTGATGACCAGTCAAAAGTCCAAGCCACTAACAATTTCCGACCTGTGGGAGCAATCTGTCAATCATTGAATGGAACCCAATGCCGCCAGCCCGTGCAGAATCGATCCACGACCTGACGGGATCTGAGGCGTGTCGGGTCAGGCTCCCCTCCCAGCTTGCCAGCTTGGTCCTTGCCTGCCTGCCTGCCTAGCTGCCTATCGCATGGGAACCGTAAGTTCGTTGCGTAGATGTCGGGTGCCTTAGGTAATAAGGCAGGGAAGGCGCACGAAGTAATGAATTGTAAGGCAATTTGGGCTGTCTAGCAAGTGGAGCAGAGAGGCTACACTGTAGAGAGGTGTTGTGGTGGTGTGTGCGGGCGGCGGGCGGGCAGCAGCGCACCTGGTGCTTGCTCCACCACCCAACAGCCCCGCGCAAAATTATTCCATGTCAATTTTGTGTTGCTTTCCCCCTCCAAGACCCGGCTCTAGTCCCTTCAACCATCGTGGGCACTGCTGCCTCACTTCATATCTTTTTGTGGCGAGTTCCTTTGTTTTGAGCCACCAAAACCACCCCTCCCCTCTCTACCACCACCCGCAACGCATACCATGCTCATTGTGACCAGTCGCTGCATCCAGTAGTTGACTGTACACTCCTGCAAACTTATTGCCCTCCTCCTTCTAATCCGCCTTCCGACGCGCGCTCGCTTCCTTTGGCGCTCTCTAAAGAGACAACCGCCAAAAGACAAGGTTAGAAGAAAAAAAAAAACCACCAAGCCAGAGCGAGCGAGAGACGCACCCCCTCTAGAGCCAAACACACGCCAACTCTTATCCGTCCTCCGCGCCTCCCCACGTCACCCTTCGCGCGGTTCTGTCCACCTTCCACCGCCCCGACTGTCTTGGTCTTGGGGCTGGTTATCTTCAACCTCGAAAAATCTCCCTCGACCCGATAGCATTCACCACTGTCACCGGTCGCAATCATGTCCATGTTGCCGCCAGACGTCCACCAGGAGCTGGGACAGCTCCTGCAAGCTCTGCAGAGCCCTGAGAATTCCGTGCGCACACAGGCAGAGGAACATCTGCAAAACAACTGGACTGCCAGCCGTCCCGAGGTCCTGTTGATGGGCCTGGCTGAGCAGATTCAAATCGGTGCTGATGCTTCGGTATGTTTCCTTCTTGCATCTGGGCCCCCCTAGCACTCTCTCTGCCTCTGCCCCTCTTATGCCCCTCGCGACGCGACTTCTGGCTAATCCCACCACCACAACAGACACGTTCTTTCGCTGCCGTCATTTTCCGAAGAATCGCCTCCAAGAGCCGCAAAAATGAGCGCGGCGAGCTTGTCGATATGTTTTTGTCCTTGTCCAAGGACCAGGCTGCCGTCATCCGCCAGAAGCTTCTCGAGAGCTTGGGAGGAGACTTCCAACGTGCCGTACGAAATAAAATCAGCGATGCTGTTGCTGAGGTAGCAAGGCAATACACTGAGAACAGTACGTCCTTCACTTCCCACTCCAACCCCCGCAGACGTCCGCGAGAAGCCCCGCGCTTGGGAACGAACTTGCGCCTAACAACATGGCAGACGATTCCTGGCCCGAACTCCTCGGAGGTCTCTTCCAGCTTAGCATAGCCCCCGACGCCGAGAAGCGCGAGACTGCTTTCCGCGTCTTCTCAACCACTCCCGGTGTCATTGAGAAGCAGCACGAGGACAATGTTATCGGAGCCTTCCAGAAGGGCTTCAAGGATGACTCTGTTCAGGTATGACGGATCCCGACGCCTTCCCTGCGGCACATGAGCTGACCTATTTCAAAAGGTACGCCTGGCTGCTATGGAGGCCTTCGCCGCCTTCTTCAGAAACTTGGCCAAGAAGGCACAACCCAAGTTTTACCCTCTCATCCCTGACGTCCTCAACATCCTGCCCCCGATCAAGGACAGCCATGACTCTGAAGACCTGAGCGGCGCCCTCGTCGCCCTCATCGACATGGCCGAGACTGCGCCCAAGATGTTCAAGCCTCTGTTCCATAACCTGGTCCAGTTCGCCGTCTCTGTTATCCAGGATAAGGAGCTTGACAACCTTTGCCGCCAGAACGCTCTGGAGCTGATGGCCACTTTCGCCGATTACGCGCCGTCTCTGTGCCGCAAGGACCCTACTTACACGAACGACATGATCACCCAGTGCCTGAGTTTGATGACCGACCTCGGCGAAGATGATGACGATGCCGCTGAATGGCTGGCTTCTGACGACGTGAGCCGCTCTTCTCAGCATTTGGACGCACCCACTAACGAATTCTAGCTTGACCAAGAGGAGAGCGACCAAAACCACGTTGCTGGAGAGCAATGCATGGACCGACTGGCCAACAAGCTTGGCGGACAGACAATCCTCGCCCCAACCTTCAACTGGCTTCCTAGAATGATGACCTCTATGGCTTGGAGAGATAGACATGCGGCTCTCATGGCGATTTCCGCCATCTCTGAGGGCTGCAGAGAGCTCATGATTGGTGAACTGAGCCAGGTCCTCGATCTTGTCGTTCCTGCGCTCAAGGACCCCCATCCCCGTGTGCGCTGGGCTGGATGCAATGCCTTGGGTCAGATGAGCACGGATTTCGCACCGAAGATGCAGACGGACTACTACGACCGTGTTCTCAAGGCAATCATCCCCGTCCTCGACTCCCCCGAGGCCCGGGTCAAGTCTCATGCTGCCGCGGCTCTGGTTAACTTTTGCGAGGAGGCCGAGAAGTCCATTCTGGAGCCCTACCTGGATGAGCTGCTCTCTCACCTCTTCCAGCTCCTCCAGAATGAGAAGCGCTACGTCCAGGAGCAGGCATTGTCGACTATTGCGACCATCGCTGATGCCGCCGAGGCGGCTTTCTCAAAGTACTACGACACCCTCATGCCCCTGTTGGTAAATGTTCTGCAGACAGAGAACGAGAAGGAGTTCCGTCTTCTTCGCGCAAAGGCCATGGAGTGTGCTACCTTGATCGCCCTGGCTGTTGGCAAGGAGAGACTCGGCCAGGATGCCATGACCTTGGTTCACCTGCTCGCGAACATTCAGGCCAACATTACGGACTCTGACGACCCGCAAGCTCAGTACCTGATGCACTGCTGGGGTCGCATGTGCAGAGTTCTTGGACAGGAGTTCCTGCCCTTCCTGCCCAACGTTATGCCTCCTCTTCTCGAGTTGGCCAGTGCCAAGGCCGACATTCAGCTTTTGGACGACGATGATCAGGTCGAGCAGATCCAGCAGGAGGATGGATGGGAACTTGTCCCCCTCAAGGGCAAGATGATCGGTATCCGTACCAGCACCATGGAGGACAAGAACATGGCGATTGAGCTCCTGGTCGTGTACGCCCAGGTACTCGAGGGCAGCTTTGCCCCCTACGTCGCACAGATCATGGAGAAGATCGCCCTTCCAGGCCTAGCTTTCTTCTTCCATGACCCGGTCAGGTTCATCTCTGCCAAGTTGGTTCCCCAGCTCCTCAGCTCTTATAAGAAGACGTATGGAAGCCCTTCTCCAGAGCTCAGCGGACTGTGGGCTGCCACTGTGGACAAGCTTTTGGAGGTTTTGACTGCCGAGCCTGCTATCGATACTCTGGCCGAAATGTACCAGTGCTTCTACGAGTCGGTTGAGGTGGTCGGCAAGGGCTGTCTGACAACTGACCACCTCTCCCGGTTCATTGACTCCGTTCACTCGGCTATTGAAGATTACAAGGATCGTGTTGCCCAGCGCGCCGAAGACAAGGAGGGTGCGACTGCCGAGGACGCGGAAGATGAAGCTGACGATGTTCTGTTGGCCATCGAGGACGATCAGACTCTGCTTTCAGACATGAACAAGGCTTTCCACGCCATCTTCAAGAACCATGGCTCCGCCTTCCTACCTGCTTGGGAGCGCTTGATTAGCACCTACGAAGGCTTCCTCAAGTCAGACGACCCGACGCAGCGCCAGTGGGGTCTTTGCATTATGGACGACGTTTTGGAGTACTGCGGGCCGGAGAGCCAGCGCTACGCCAATTACATTACTCAGCCTCTTGTTGACGGTTGCAGGGACTCATCACCGGCCATCCGCCAGGCCGCTGCCTATGGCATTGGTGTGGCCGCTCACCGCGGCGGTGCTCCTTGGTCTCAATTCCTGGGCGGCGCTATGCCTTTCCTCTTCCAGGTCACGCAAGTTCCCGACGCGCGCAGCGAAGACAACGTGTACGCCACGGAGAATGCATGCGCAGCTATTGCCAAGATTCTACACTACAACGCTAGTTCTGTCCAGGATCCCAACGGCATCGTAACTCAGTGGATCGAGACTCTGCCAGTCACCAACGATGAAGAAGCGGCGCCGTATGCTTATGCTTACTTGGCTGAGCTCATTGACCAGTAAGTGATGAACAGACACGAAGAGCATTGGACAGTCGCTGACCAAATCACCTTTAGACAACATCCTGCGGTCATGGGCCAGGCCGGTAAGGTTTTCGTTTTCACTGCTCAGGCTTTGGAGGCAGACACCCTCCAGGGGCAGACAGCCAGCCGCGTTGTCACGGCCATCAAGGCTCTCCTCTCTGCTGCCGGCGTGAACCCGGCACCCCTGCTCCAGCAGTTTCCACCCGAGGCCCAGCGTACGATCACGGCCTACTTCTCGTAGAACTTCTAGCAGCTTGACTACCGTTGCAGAAGCACACACGAGGCTTAGTATTCCGTGGGGAAAGGAGTTGGGGTTGCTGTACTAGATGGATGTTGAGATGATACCACGGGCACGAAGAAAAGACCCCCTCCACAGCAACAGTTTTGGACTTTGAATATGTCGAGCCACACAAAACTAGCATGGAAGAAGGTGGCGTCAGGAGCCGAGATATTGTTGGAGGATGAACGTGTATGCGCAAGAAGGCCGGTCTGGGCCGTTCCTTCGTTTTCTCGCCGCCGCTTGCTGGTGGCGCACTGTGACGCCGATACGATGATACAAAGGAGAGGTTGATTTGCAGATAGAAATTCAAGCCGATTATGATGAAGCACCGCGACTGTGGAAAGCAGAGTGTTGTGAGACGGTGGATAGGCTCGAAGGCCCGGGTGACGATCTAATGCGGAACGGAACAACAATAACGGGTCCGGACAAGCCACTATTTTGACATGAAACGCGGCCCCAAGGAGGCAATGACGTGATGAAGCTGCCACGCTGCCAGAGTCGGGAATGCGGTGCCGGAAGTGGCGGCAGCTGGTTGGATTCTGGTCTCAAACATCACGCCGACGAGCTGGCAGGAAATCTGCTCAATGATGTCGGTATCGTCCCGCATCACAACCGGGTGAGGAATGATGAGCCCGGACAGCCATACAGCTGAGATGCTTCTGATTCCAGACCGACGGCAGATTTTATGTATACGAACCGCCATTTCATCCACCCGGCCATACATCGGTGCGAAATAAGGGGGAAGGGGCCCCAGGCAGCAATAACCTAAGGTAGGCTCGGGATTGGATTTTCAAGTCACTTGCTTCTTGTTGTCCAAGTGGTTGGTTGACTGACTTGTTTTGCGGCTTTACATGGGAAAGAAGAAGAGTGATTGATTGGCTGGCTAGCTGGCTGACTGGCTGGAGACATCCGCGAGCGAGGCGGCGGAAAACCTGACTTGCGAAAAGATGGGCAAATGGAATTGCCATGTTCTCTGCTCCAGGGGTGGGGTGGGGCACTGCGCAGTATTGACGTCTCTGGCTCAAGTCTCAGTGTAACCTGTAGCAAGCAAGTCACAGTTGCACACAGTTCTCAGTTAAGCCAGCACAACAGGTACAGCCACCCGCTGACTATCTTTGCTTATTTTTCCCTTGCTTCCCTTCTT
>JABGLZ010000474.1:6423-81534 GCA_014705045.1 Colletotrichum theobromicola | reverse complement strand
TCATGAATAACGCGGGTATCATGATGACAGCGGAGGGCCTCACCACAGACGGCTACGAGATCCAGTTCGGCACCAACGTCGTGGGCCCCGCGCTCTTCACGCAGCTGCTCCTCCCGATCATGCGCGAGACCGCCAGGATCAACACCCAGACGCGCGTCGTGATGCTCTCCTCGGCGTCGCACGCCATGGCGCCGAGCGACGTCTACAAATTCCCCGAGTTCCGCACCACGATGGCCGACCGCGCGACGACGCAGCGCTACACGATTTCCAAATTGGCCGACCTGCACTACTCCAAGGCCCTGGCCGAGAGGGAGCAGAGCGTCAAGATCATCCCCGTGCACCCCGGCATGGTCGCGACGAACCTCCACCACTCCTCGGCCGGGTTATTCCTGCGGCCGTTCCTGTACGCGGCTATTGCGTTCGCCACGCCTGTCGAGAAGGGCGCCCTGTCCCAGATCTGGGCGGCTGTCAGCCCGGAGGCGAAGAGTGGGCAGTACTACGGCCCGGTGGGGAAGGCGGAGTCGGGGTCGAAGGCGAGCCAGAATCGGGAGCTTCAGGAGGCGTTGTTTGCGTATATTCAGAAGGAGCTGGAGGGTCATGTTGAGAAGATGACATAGGTGGTTGAGGTGCTCTAGGTAGTAATTCATGGTTGACTCAGTCCAAAGGTCTCAAGCTCATCGATTCCGTTAGCCATGTATGGCATGGCATGGGGCACACCAATATCCACCCCGTGAGTCCAGGATGGTGACAGGACGTCAAATGATGTTGGATACGCAGCTTCAACCAAAGTCTGGCCTTCGGTAGCAGCAGTGGACCCAAACATATCCAGGTTTGAAACTGCAGGCACCCGCCCTGGAAGATCTGTCGTTGGCACAAGCCCCCACGGCACTTCTGGTTGAGCCGAAAATGACGACGGCGGCATCGCGAACGGAATCTCGTTTCCTAGCGTAAGTTCATCCGGCGGCGAAAGCTGCGCAAGATATGTCTGCTCCCCCGGCGGAAACAGCCCCAGTTGCAGGTCCTGGTCCGCCGTACCGCTCCTCGAGCGCTGATTCTCGTCAGCCTCGGCAGCCCAATTGTCGCCGAATCCATTGTTAAAGACACCATAAACCTCATCCTTCACGCTCATCAGCTGCGTCATCGCCTCTGAGCCGGGCCTCGGCTCAACCAGCGGCTGTCCAGTCTGGGCGCGCATGGCGTTGATCTCTGCCACCAGACGCTGGTTCTCCGCGATAAGGTCCTGCATGTCCTCTGCAGCGTCTAAGCACATATCCCGCTGGGCGCGGAAGTGCTTGATGCTCTCGTTGACGATGAGGACTTTGTTCAGACGGCGGGCGTTGGCAAGAGACGGTACCAACCGTGCCAGATCCTACTTCCACAAGTCAGTCGCTATACCCCAACATGGATCTTGAAGCTATCAAGTCAGGGAGGGACGGTGTACTATGATGTTCTCCTTCATCTCACATCGTTTCCTCTTCTCGGTGGCCAGGTTGCGCGCATTTACATGCGCGGGCAGAGGGCGGACCCGTTTCCGCTTTTGGACCCTCCCGTTGGCGGTGGTGTCGTGCGGGTTCGACATTGCTCAGCGAATATCCGGGATTTTCGAGGGATATTTCTGTGATTTGGAATACACTGCAAGCCTGCCAAGGGTCTTGAGAAAAGGCTCATCGGGAATGCAGGCGCTGGGCGGGAGTGATGCAACGCTCCTTCGTGGTCATCAGAAAGCCTGCTTCTCCGCAGTGGTGGGCATGGTGGAATTCAGGGCGGAAAGGCCCCGATATGGAAAAAGCGGTTTGCTGGTTTGAGGAGATCCGCCTGGCCATTTTAGCGTTGTGTGCTGGTTGGTGACGGTTGGTTTAAGTGCAATTCAAATATCCGTGCTCATCTGCGTACCTATTATAAGGTTGATCGGTTAGCCGCATGATCTGGATTGTTGAGTAGGCCAGAGTGGACCCCTGAAAGCAATCGTCCAGAATCAGAATCAGCGGCTGAGGCTGACATCGCGCGAAGCCACTCCACGTGGGTTTGAGTTTTGTGGTTACCACCGAAAGATCCGGCGTCTTGAATTCTAAAACAACCTTCCTTCGAGAGATTGACCCCCATCACGCTCTTTTGGTATCCTAGATTGTTTATCCAAGATGTCGGCTCATCCCAAGACGTGGCGCGACAGCGCGTATCTAGTCGTCTCTGGCATCCAGTTGACCGCCATGCTCAGTCAGTCTCACCTCCGCGCATACTTTCTTTTGATCCTATGATCTGCATAATTCATGACCCTCTACGAGAATCGCGAACGAGCTCATAGTCTCACCATTGATCTCATGTGCCAAGACTGACTCTCTCACCAGTGGTCGACCTGGTCCCCCTGTATCCGGCCTCGCTCTACGCGACGCCGTCATCGCCACTGCACTTCCTCCAGCTCCTGCGCGACTTCTACATCAAGACCTATAATGACCCCTTCTTCGTCATGTCACATGACGCCCAGCCTTCGTGGTACAAACTCTTCACCTATCTTGAAGTCTTCTACCAGCTTCCCATGACCCTGTGGATGGTCCACCGCTTCTCCCGCGGCACCGGTAGCACTCCGGGTTTCGAGCTTGCCGTGCTCGTCTTCTGTGTCGAATGCGCCTTGACGACGCTGACCTGCATCTTTGACGTCTCTTACTGGGACCCCAACGTGTACAGCGAGGCCCAGAAGAACGTCTTCATCTTCAATTTGTATGGCCCTTGGGTCGTTATCCGTAAGTCATTCCTTCTCGTGCACCTGCTTGACGCTGATGAGTGAATGAAGCCACGCTGATGGGGGTGGACATGTGCCTCCGCATCCTCAACCGCGCAAACTCCGCCGACAAGACCAAGAAGATCCAGTAGAACAGAAAAGGGCCTCCGGGCATTTTTTGGTTTCATTAGGATATCGTACATCCATGCTCGGTCAGACCGCGCGCGTAATCCAGACGACTGATCCAATCCAAACTCCGTTTCTCCCATACGTCCATGTGTGCAGTTCAGTTCCAGGCCAGAATGATCTCCCTCCCTTGCCCTCCCAAGAAGAAACTCCAAGCTTGTGTAGTGAAAAGGCCTTCAAAGAGCGGCGTGAAATATACATGAATCGGACCACATCATACAATCCATCAGCA
Organism: Colletotrichum theobromicola; assembly: GCA_014705045.1. Taxonomy (NCBI): domain Eukaryota; kingdom Fungi; phylum Ascomycota; class Sordariomycetes; order Glomerellales; family Glomerellaceae; genus Colletotrichum; species Colletotrichum theobromicola. The sequence continues at coordinate 78,400 of JABGLZ010000474.1, read as the reverse complement.
CCATCCTAGACACAAGGCCTCAGTCCATACGCTTGGCAGCCTTGGAGTATCCCCAGCCATTACCGACACCGTTCAATCCATACCCCAGCGGCGTCGCGCCGCCGAGCCCGCGCCCTCTTAGCCTCTTGGGCAGGACCACGCCAAAGAAGTATGTTCCCGCGACGCACACGCCGGCCATGAAGGAGGTGATGATGTAGAAGACAGTACTCGCGTACACGTGACCGCCCATGCCCTGCCACTCCACGTGTCCCTCAATCTTGGGCAGGCTCGGTGTCGGGAACCACCTGACGGACAAGCTCAACGGCAGCGGGTCGCCGATCACCAACCTCTTGGTATGCGTGCCGTCCATGTGGCTCAGCGGGCTCGTGCTGTACGCCGTGCCGGAGTCCAAGACGCCCGAGTCGTGCGGGCGGGTGTGGTGCTTCGGCATGCTATGCAGGAGCACGTTCATGTGCGTGCTGACGTGCAGATGGCTCAATTGCAGAGTGCCGGCGAGCGCGAAGACGAGGGGGATGTATTCCTGAACGTAAGGCTTCTCGCCGACGGTCTCGACGTGCGGCGCGGGGCGGGCGGGCAGACGGCAGGAGAGAGGCGCGTCGTTGTGGATGTAGAACTCGAGGAGGTGGAAGAAGGGGTCGGTGATCATGGGTATCGTGCAGTTCAGCTCGCCCTCGTGGCCGTACTGGAACTCGAGGGGCTTGTTCGTCTCTTCGCAGATCGGGAAGGGGATCCATTCGATTTCGTGGTTGGAGTTTTCGACGTGCTCTCCTGTTTCGCTGCGACGAGTGTTAGCCGGGCCGTACAAGTCAGAGCGGCATTCCCGCGAGAGGAATTGATGAGGATCTTGCGCCCATTGGTACTGAAAAGGAGGGCCGGGGGAGGATCGCCAAGGGAGAGTACGCACGAGCTTCGGTTCATGCACTCCACGTGGATGGGCGCGCCGTAGTGGTAGGAAGGGAGGCCATCTTCGGGGTTGGCTGCAGCTAGCCTTGACAGGCCGAGGGCGGCGCCCAGCAGGAGATGCGATAGCGAAGGCATGATGCAGATGAATCGCGAGGTTGACGTATGGCAGCCGGCAGGATTTAAGGTGTCCTGGCAAGTCCGGGGCATTGCCTGACTCGGAGAGGTGGGCGCGACGGAGAGCGATCCGGGTCCAGCTTTCCCCGGAGCGAACTGGAGATCATTTAATCAAAAGGTGACAGCTGTCACTGGAGCTCTGCAGGTTGCGTATCTGCACGGGCTGGCGCAAGATAAGATAACATTGGACCCGCTTATCGCGCGGAGTCACGTGGGGAATGCTCCAAGTGAGTTATGTAACTATCCGGGCCAAGCCGCAAGTGTTCGTTGCAACATCAATTATTTTCGGGAAGATGGATCTTTTTGGGCAGTCACCCGCATGCAATCATCCTCTGCGTCAAAGCGCTTACTCTGCGGGACGCAATTTCTTGTCTCTCGACCAATTTTCGGGCTTCGAACATCAACTTCTGCCACATTTGCCCTTCCACGTTCCTTCGCAAAGATGAGCACCGAGAATGAGCCGACTGCCTCTTAAGCAGCGCCCTACAGCTTCACTCTCAAAAAATTGGAAGCATCGACCAGGGCCGATCACCCTCTGGGAAGAACGGCTTACGGTATGAAGAGATCAGGCTTCCATCGCTGGGGCTTCGTCATCTACAGGACAACGTACGATGACGACGCGGCTTGGGAGCGTTACGTTGCGGTTCTCAAGCACACTGCACGAATCGTTCTCGAGAATGAAGGAGGCGACGTGCTTCTTGAGAAGAACATGGAATGCCGTGTTCCCTCCAACATCTTGATTAATGCTGACAATTTCCCTAGTGTAGATATTGTAGAGTGGCGTGAAAAGACAGCAATTTCTGGATGTCTCTGACTGTTGTCATATTGAGACGAGTCCTACTCGCAATCGTACAACATTGATCATGTCCGGAAATACCAGGCTTTATAGGCAGGTGTTCAACAACGCGATCCGCCACCAACGAGACGTCATGTCCTCAAGGCATATGGTCAGACAGGGCCAAAGCTTCAACATTTTCCAATGTTCGGATCAGCCCTAGAAGTGAGTCGAACACGTTAGCAATCGAACATTCGGAGAGCACAGGAAGGTTTTGTTTACTTAAAATGCCAGCCAGCATTGTCCGATTCCCCTCCAGTCTCACAGCCAATGATCTCCCTGGCGAGTCCATTGGCACAATCATCGTCGTTGAGGTCGAAGCCGGCATCCTTGTTGAGATTGATGATCTGGAACTCCCATTTCTGATCGCTATACTGATAGCAGAGGTTCTTGATCTCTCCAGATGCAAACCAGCCTTGAAAAGCCCCCTTATTGCCCTCGTATCCTCTGCAAGCTCTCCCAGTGTGGTAGACGGCATCACCCTGGTTCGCCCATTTTTCTCCGCCGCTGTAACAACCGGCCAGAACGTATGCGGTGTGGGTGCATAGCAGGGAAAGGGTGGCAATGTTTGAGACGAGCTTCATGATGTCAATACGCACCAAAAAGCAAGTGAAACAAACTCTTTGAACGCAGTGAAGTTTTGAGGGGGCTTTGATAGAAGCAGAGAGTGTACACATATGTCAAATGAGGAGAGAGGGAGAGAGGAGAGAGGTAGCATCACTTATATACACAGATTGCAGACGGGCTACACTGAAAAGTTCGATTGCCCTCGGAAGAGCGACATTTACATTTGCTGTCCTCTGTGTAAGACAGTGTGACAAGCTATCGAATCCGACGATCTCATCGTTCTTGCCGAAGAAGCCGTTGAGGAGGTGGTGATGCTCATTGCTGGCGAGCAACACAACGGCTCCTACAATCCTGGAGGATTGTAACACAACCAATGATATGAATTGCTGAAGACCTAGACGTTACACATTTATGAATGTTTGCAGCGCCGCTGTAGTGCGATACGTGGCACTATGGAATAAAGAACTGAGGGAAAGTATGTTGTAACATGAGCAGTATGCAGTCAGCCCCGGAGCTCGGAGATCCTGTGCTAATGCGTGTAGACCTGACGTTTCTGAGCCATTCATTAGCACCTAGTAATCTTAAGGCCTAGAAGTAGGTTTCAGAGCACGCGGTAAGACGAAGAGAAAGTTTTTGATCGGCAGCATTTGTATTTCACAAAGGCTTATTGTAACACGACTTGATTGATAGCCATTACCTCGACCGGCGCCGGATAACAGCATTGTGTAAGCGTGACAAAGATTCGATAGGTCGAACTCCCCTGCTGACAGCCATGATAAATGCCTTTAATTAGAATGACGGGAAGGATATTACGCTATGAATGGCACCAACTTATCACCGAAAACACAGTTGTTGGATGTCTTGGGCGTTTTTGACGTCGCATCTGAAGCTAGATTTCCGTTGCTATGTTCCAGCTTTACTCTGGACATCTTGCTGCTGGCAGAATAGATACCCCGCGCCAGTAGCTCGTACTCTCCGCTGGCGCACCATGTGCTTGGTGATGCTTGAAGCCTTGCAGAGTATTGCGTCTGCCGCTTTGTCGCGTCGTCTTCCCGTGACAGGTTTTGCCTTGATTTCCTGGCTGGGACAACGCTGATTGTGATCGCCTGGTCTGGTATTTGAACCACTCCCATTTCATAAAACGTCTCTTATACATCCTCTGACTTCAAAAGTGTTAGAACTTGCAGGCTTTTTTGGATCTGGCATAGTGTAACTCACCTTGCGCTGAACAGATATCTTCCCGTCATTTCTTCCATTACCATCTTGAGGTTCATGTTGTCTAACATGTAGAGTTTGTACAGTTCATGTTTCTTACTCTCCCAATCTTGATCACTAGGCCTTGGATTCGAGTTCTGACGGCTCATCGGCGTTGAACATGAAGACATGTCTGAATCGAAATCTTCGTGCCAACCGTGTTTCCATGCTGTAGACTGCTCCTCCGCAGGGTTTAGTACCGATGCCAACTCCATGTCTAATTTCAAGTCGACGTCAATGCAACTTTCACCCAAATGCAATGGATAACTAAAGGTAGCCCCTACCGCCTAATCGGTAGTTTACGATAACACAGGTCAGAAAAACCGCTTGTCAGGATATTTAGATTAGGAGAATGCGATAGATTTATATAGATTGCGAGAGCTATGTTGGAGAATGGCCCCATCAACGGCGCCAGGGAATCTGGAATCGAGAGGATCATACTTCAAAGTGACCTGTGGGCCTCACCGAAAGTCAGGCAAACTGGCGGAAATTCGATGCGATCGATTGGTTGACTTGCTATGCATGCATCCCATGCTTGTTGGGTTGCAAAGCCCTAAGCCCCAACCGTCACGACTGGCATGGGTCATAGTCATACGTCTCCTTGCATTCGCATTCTTTGCCCCCCCTGACACTGCCTTGTTGGCGCAAGACCCTCATCGGACACAGGCTCACATGTGCTGCCTCGCCCTCTTCCACGCGATGCAGGTTGGCTGATGTTAGCAAGGCTTTCACCCCCATTTGACAAATGGAAGAATGCCCGAGCCATGACCTCGTCCTCGGACACATCGCAGGCGGATCTGCCATACATTTCAGACCTTATGTCCTCCATTGAAATATGTAGTAATTGAAAACACATGAGGCTTGTATACAGACAGGGAGTCATTGCTCGTGCAAGACGTACTCGCCATCCACGAACTTTTCAAGCCCTGGGCGTTTGAACGATTACGACGATTTTTCTATTACAAGGAAAATGAAATGTACTTTAAGGAGCCCGTCACCGTGTATGTCCTCATGTAATTCCACTCACCCCCGTCTTGCTTTGTGGACCTCTTTAAGACGGGCGCCTTCCTCAGTACCCAGATCTACCTCAGACTATTCTAACGGCGAACTTCAATATAGGTATGAAACGCAGTCACATCACCTATCCACCGTATTTCTCTTTTGCTTCCTGCAGGTACCCACTTGAAGAAAGCTCATTTTCCAAATTTCTCGCCCTGTCTGCTTCCCCAAGCTCCTTCCAGTACTGAACCAGCTGATTCCGATACTGGCATACTCTGGGGGACAAGAACGATGTCAATTCTTCATTCTCACCGAGTATCGCTGCATCAAAAACTATTACGCAGTGGCTGAGCTCACGAAGGCCCGCCTCAAGATGTCCTTCGTCGACATAAAATCTAGACAGCTCGTAATGGACTTCACCGAGCTTCCAGAGAAGCCAGGGACTCCATTCTGTTAATAGGTCCAATCGTCTGCCAGGCGCCGAAATGACCTCCTGGAGGAAGGTTTCACAGCGGGTGACAAAGTCTGTGGAGTCTACGGCCTTGAGCCGCCTGGCAGTCTCAATTCTCCATACCTTCATCGAGATTATAGTGTCGGAACCCTCCTCATGCTCTTCAATGGCCTCCTGAAGTAGTGTTTCGAAGCTTGCAAGCACCCTTTCGCAATCAGACTTGCTTTGACCGTTGTCTCCCATGAAGAGTATGGCCGCCATCCGTCGCTCAATGCTATTGAAGTTGACAGCGCAGTGGAGTGCATCATAGCTGTCCGCTGCAATATAGTGAAGTCGTTCGATACTCTCGAGAACATGGTCGTCGCTTTCATTGGTTATGTGTTGCATCAACAGAGCCATTTGCGCAATTGGGTGGTTTCGTTTCTCTGGAGTGTCGAGTACGCCGTATAGATGGCTCAAATAGCACTGGAGGATGCCATGCTGGTGGTAATGAAGAAGAACAAAGGGTATGTCGATGAAAAGCTGTCCATAGATGAAAACATCTTCTTCTTGAGCAACTTGGCCAATGTAAGCAAACGCCTTCTTCAGAACGGCGGTCCCTGTAGCTGTTTGACCTGTTGCATAAAGCTCGGATGCCAGTGCTATCTGAGAGCACAAGTCCTGGCCAAAGGCGGGAAGGCAATCAAATCTAGTAATCTGACCCCAAATATCACTCTTGGTGAAGGAACTGTCGATGATCTGCTTCAGGTTGCCGAAGAGGATTTCGATCCTTCGGAGGTTGTCACTATTAAACCAGACTCTGCTGGCGGATGCCGGTATGTCATGAGACAATATTGGAGAATAGGACGAACTCCGGCTGGCACCCCTGCCACCTAGAAGTCTTAGGTTTCTTCGACGTCTTTTAGTCTTGCCTTGAGCCATCTCAACCCTTTCGCCATTTCTGAGCTTTTGACGAATTCTCTTCGTGGTATTTTTGAATCAACCCCATCTTTTGAAGCAAGACTTGTACATCTTCTGCCTGTGACCTCGAGTATAAGCTAGTGGGCAATCCGCACTGAGTAATTTGTAGACTTGCGTTGGAAAGAATCGTCGTTGCCGAAAGATTTCCATGATTTCCCTCAGAGGAAGGTTCTCCGTCATATACAGTCTGTGAAGCTCATCCTTTCGAGCCCTCCATTCTTCTTCTGTTACTTGATGCGACGATGGGTTGTCTTCGACCCCTTCTGACGATATAGAAATTGGACTGCTGGCTGGAATGCTTGTCGACGGTAGAGTAAAATGCTGATGTAAGGAGACTGCCTTCCCTGGGCTTCGCGTTGACCGGGAGGTCCTCCGGGACACGACGAGGCTGCAATCCTCGTCGATACGGACGTGGGATTTGGCCGATACCACAGGAACAGTAATGGTGCTTTCGGTGTCGTGAATGGCGACTGCAGGAATCTGCTCGTGACTCGCAACACCATCTTCCGCAGTTAGGTTGTGATCATCGGTGACTGTAGGTTCTATCCAGCTTTCGATTGCGATATCGTTGCATTGCGTACCATTGTCAAGGAAAAGCTGATCAAGTACAAACGGTGAATCTTCGTCGAAGTCTCCTAGGTTATTGATAGAATCTCCCATGGATCCCATGATTTTCGGTGGGAAGCAGACGAGGGCCAGGGTTCAAATATCCGGTGCTTGAACGAGAAGATGTAATGAAGGTGGTAGTACTTAGTAAAATAAAAGAGCAACAGAAGACTCGAAAGAAGTCTGATAGGTATGCTCAAGATATATATGTATGGTAGCACATACATCACGCCGTCAAAAAAGAGCACGGCAACGGCGGCGGCCCAAGCAATTGAGGATTGGCTCAAGCTAAGGTATGTACACCGCACCTTTCGATCATTACCCCAACATCGCAGGGCACTTTTACCTGCAAGATTGCGCGACAGGCCGACAGTTATCCGCATGTCGGATCTGACTGTGACCTAACTTACCGTTTACGCATAAAAGTTCCTTGGACTTTTCCCGCGGGGCGCATCTGAGTGAGGCTGTTGGCGGCATTTGTCTGCCTCCAGTCCCGCCAACAGAAGGAGGACTTGGGCTGCATCTAAGCAATCTGAGGTGCAATATGTGCAGCGCGGGCGCAAACCGGGAATGCTTCGCCCTAACATACGCCCTGTCTAATATGTCACCTGCAGGAAACGTGTTCCAGGTCCTTTTATTCAAACCAATGAGATGATCTCTCTTCTTTCTTGGCGCTGCTAGGGATTATTATTGGCACATTCATATTAAGGCGTCTAGGCAGCAAATGCTAGGCTCTTGGAATGGAGCGATCCAACGATGGGGACTACGTAGACCACAACGCAATCGCTCCCTGAGCAACTAACCTCCCACAGACTCTTGACTGGCTGTGCCACGTCATCCAGGCGGAAGTATTGAAATTTGTCTATCTGCAGTCGAGTTCGCAGAGATATCGTACGTTTAAGGCAGCCGGGTCGCAAGCAGGGCCGCCATTGACAAGTGATAAACCAGGACGCCCTAACATAGAGTATGTAAGTGATTGAACCTCCAGCCTGTAGCCGGGACGTTCCGATGTGTATGGAGCAGTTGGTATGAGCCGTGAAGCCATGTTGATCTCTGTAGTGTCAGCTGCAGAAACCAATCACCTGGTAAAAGCCACCGTGTTGAAGGCAACATGAATAAACTGTCGGCTCAACTTGAACACTCCATCTACATATCCAACGCTTTTTAGATGAACCCAGCCCCTTATGATTATCTCCCAACTGAGAAATGCACCTTAAAATCGACGCTGGCCAGAGACAATGGGCTGATATGAAGCCAGTGGGCATCAGGCTACCCACGCTAGAAATGCAACGACATCTGCTAATGCAGGCCCTTGCATGCGGCCGCCCAATTTGAAACCGAGCTTCACCTGCAAGGTCTTTTGAGAGTGTTTCCATCGATCGCCAAGCGGCCACTGGGTGCGGGTATCGAGACTAGAAATTCCGCTATCAGGCACGGGAGGCAAGCAGATTCATGCCCACCTATCTTGCGAATCAGGAGGTTCAGCTCACGATAGGGCATCGGATTACATTGAACATTGAAAATGGTCTGTTCCATATCCATAATCGCGTATGAATCAGCTATAGCATGACTGCCTGTGTTTTCGAAGGAATGAGGTCATTGTAAGCTACAGAGAAAGAAACTATACACCGATCTTCGTGCGCCTCTATACTATCGAGCGTAACCACGGTCCACTTGAGCCAGCCCGTCAGTCACTTTCCGAAGATGTTCCGTCCTCTTCATCCTTTGCCTTTCGCGACCGCCAGCTCTTGGGCTGCTCGTGGCCCCCATTCCGGCCTGGCTTCTCGATCTGCTTCTCCTCCTCTTCCTCCTCCTCCTCCTGCTCCTTCACTTCGGGCTCCCTCTTCTTTGCCTTGCGTCTCGGCGCTGGGGACGACATCGTCTCGTCATCACCGTAGTCGACGTGCCGAGGGCTCCTGAGCGTGCTCCTGGGGGTCCCGTTGGTTTTGGGGGTTCGGGGCACGGCCTCATGGCGCGCTGTCGGGTCGTGGCTGTCCTTCCGCCGTAGCTCCATCTCCGCTCGCTCACCGTCATCCCCTCTGCACTCGACAACTAAGAAGAGTTGTTGTGAGCGGGTCGGTTCATCACTCAACAATTATGGTTGCGGAATGGTGGGTTGGAAATGAAGGCTGGGAACTCGTGCCTTCCGATGGGTCCCCGGGATTGAACCTCCGTTGTCGAGCGGCGATTATGTGGGGCCGTGAACCGGTCTCGCCGGTGGCCGGCCCGAAACGGCGTTTCCACAGCCTCCACAGCCATTGCTCAAACGCTTCATCTTCCAGCCCCCAGGGTGCCTTCTTGATGTCTTTAGTCCGCTTCATGGTGGTTCCGAATAGAAGATGGGCCCCAGCCCGCGCCTTCATTCTCGCAGTCTCGGCGCTGTCGGGCGCCTCGATTGACCAACCGGGAGGCCAAAGCGAAATGTTCAGTCAAGCACCAACTCGACCCCAACCCCAAGAGGACTTGCCGTCTGTCCTTTTTCAAGACAAAGAAGCGGAACCGGCCCAAGACCGTCGAAATATTGCAGTAATTATGACACATCTTGGGCCCCATCGGATCAGCTGATGATGCAGATTGGGGGCCAATGAACATCAGCTCCGCGCAGGGATGCAACTTAGTTTTTTTGATACGCCTATTCACGTATGTGTTCTCTGGGGGCTATTAGCTGTTGTCAAAAGCATAAGTAGTCGCCACTTTGCGATTGATCCAGAGCTACGACACTTCAGCATGCATCAAATGGCACCCATAAGACTATTTTCACAATGAAGCTATTCCTAATCACCTCTTCAATTCTATCTCTCGTCTGCGTCTCGATTGCAAGCCCTTTATACACCTCTGTCAAAACGGTAGGGGTCTGGAAGTACGACTGTGATGCGAAAGCTGTATCCGTCATCCCGTGGAATGTCTTTCGAACCGTCGCTCGGAGCTTTTGCCAAAAGGCCAACAAGAGTCCCGGTGTATTCGAGCTGACTCTTGATACTATCAGTGCCACGAAGCTGAAGGTGGACAAGAGGACTCCGCCGCCGAATTTACCCGCATACCTCGACTACCAGGCTACTTTGAGGAGGAATGGATCTCCAGATGCAGAGAGTGAGGGCTGCGCCAAGGCCTACGATCTTCTCCAAACGTCCGAATGTGAGTGACTGCAGAGAATCTGTCTGGATTCTGGGAAAATGGACTAATGCACCCTTGGGCGACAGGCGGGCATGCAGGCGGTCAATCGAACAACATGCTAGTCAGCGGATGGGCCCTCGCTGGGAACGTCAATTACACATACGAAATTGGCGAGAAGTCCACGTGAACTTGGCGATAGGAAGGGCCAACAGAGTCATGCGAAGAAGTTGAGAGTATAGATTGGCGGTCTGTAGAAGAGCGACCAGACTTTCAATTTGGGGGGGATGCCATTGCGGTTTGAGTCTGCGCGGTAGCATGAACCCAGAGTATGACAAAGATGTAGGAAGTTCGTCATGCGAATGAGACCTGACTATTTCATCGATACCACGCGCTTGCGGTTTCCATCTTAACTTCAAACTTCAAGATTGTGCGGGGTCACTTCGTATCAGGGTATAACCTTCCTTGCATGCAATCGGGGGCTCATCTCAGTGACTTCATTGAATTTAGTCAGCGCTCTGATCTAGAAGGGTCTGATAACGCCGCTGAAACGGGGAAGCTATCTTGAGAGTCTTCAAGGACGGGATATCCCCAGCATAAGAAGAGCATTGTCTCACATGGACCCGCGCGAGATGATGTTAGAAAATAATTGCTACGGTAGTATTGATCTAGATAGCGAAAGGCGCCCAGTTCTTTATGTGACTTGTGCAGTCCCGAAAGTTGGCAACCGAATTGGAGGCTTGTGGGTTGCGGTCGTGGATGTTAGAACTCAGACTACGGCGTGAAGAACGAAGATAATAAAGCAACCAATAGTATGGACCAGTGTAATCCGATCAAGCTTCTGAAATTACAACATTTATCTACCTATATATATATGCAATGTCTGAGGCATACCTTGAGCCTTTGGGTCTCCTAGACATAACCTCTGAAAAAGCTCCCAAAATCGCAGGCCGATCTGCTATGACCGTTTATGAAAGACTAGTGGACACCCGTCCTAAGTTGTTGGTTAGTAAGAAAGAGCCATGGAGGTATCTTGTGACATTCTGGTTGATGCTTACCATAGGGAACAGTGTCGCAAACACCCTAATCTCCTCCGACCTCTCCGTAGCATGATGCTCCCAGTCCAGCTCCAGCGCCGCCTTGCCGATCATTCCTGCCATGAATAGCGGCACATATCTTCGCGCGAGGCAGTCGTGAGCTCCGGAGCCAAAGACGAGCCAGTTCTTGGTCTTGGACTCTGCGTCTCCGGTGATCCATCGGTCGGGGTCAAAGTGGTCCGGCCTGGGATAAACCTCTGGATCGTGTAAGGCCGGGTAGCATGATGGGATGATCATGGCACCTTTGGGAACAGTGTAGTCGGGCGTGACGGGGAAATCTTGGGTCGCGAGGTACGGGACGAAGATGACTGGTGGCCTGTGGCGAAGAAGTTCCTTGATCACAGCATTAGTGTACGTCAGCGACTCCAGCATAGGAAGGTCGAAGGGATTGTTCCTATCGCCATTCCGCGCAGCCAGGTTCTCCTCTCGCAGACGATTGAGAACGTCAGGGCGTTGGGCAAGAATCTGGAACAGCCATGTCGTCGCACTGCTCGATGCATCCTGGGAGGCGAAGAGGAAGGTAAAAAACGTCTCGCCGATTTCCTCGTTCGTAAACTCGCGGATGACGTTCGGGGGCTTCTCCACATTGATCTCACCGGCGGCGAGCCTCTCACGGTATCGCTCAGACTCCATCATGTGCAGCACCCAATGATCGACGACGCACTTGGGCTCCGCGCCCGTGGCCATGTTCGCTTTGCACGCGGCCGCGCACTTGGCGAATTCAACGTGGACGGCGTCGGCGACGCGCTTCCCGCGCCAGACTTTGGAGAAGGGGATGTACATCGAGAGCGGGATGTTGACGAGTTCGAGTGCAGCGGTCGCGAGGTAGAAATCGTCGGCAATCTTCTTGACGGCGTCTTGGGAGATGTAATCGCCGAAAAAGGTGCGACACGAGAGTGCGCAGTTGATCTCGCGGAACAGAGTCATGAACTCCATCGGGCGGCCTCCATTCGCCGCGCTGCCTGCGACAAACTTGTCAAAGTAGTCGGCTAGTACCTTTTCCTGGATCGGGAGATAGGTCGCCATGGCCTTGTTGGTGAACAGCGGAGCCAGCCCTCTTCGGTACTCTGCGTGGTCCTTGCCTTGGAGGAAGACCCAGGCCTTGTGGCCGATGATGTCTTTGGCGACAGCGACCAGGCATGGTTCGGTGTACTTGGGTGACTTGAAGACCTTGTGGGCGAGGTCGCGGTCGGAGGCGAGAACAACGAATCTGTGATCCGGGAGGTTAGCCTGTGGAAGCAGCTGAGGATGAAGTTCGAATCATACTTGTGAAAGACAGAGACGCAACTCAGCGGTCCGCTGGCCCACTGGGCAAGGTACTCGTCAAACTTGGGATGGATTGCTTGGAGAAAAGGGCCCATGATCGGGATCTTGAAAGCCGGTCCAGCGATGGAGCCCTTTCGCTTGAGATACATGACTGCAAGATGTTAAACCATCATCTCGAAGCATGAGTTTTAAAGATGGAATACCTTGGTCATAGACCACTGCCCCGAGGAAGATAGTCACGACATACTGCCAGGTTGACCAACCAGCAAGAAAGTCTGGCAGGGAACTTTGCAACTGGACAGTACTCCGGTGCCATGTTTGGTTCAACTCTGGCTGAGACGCTGAGCTTCTGATAACCTCAGCGGCCATAATAAATGTGTGTACTTTTACAACGAATGAACTTGTCCCTACGAAGACAGGAGAGCATGGCACTCGTCTTCATCTTATACAGATATCAGATGGTCGTCCAGCTAAATTAGCTAGCGGCATCTGGCGTCTGACTGTTCGAATGATTTCTTTGAACACTGGCCCATGCCTCGTCGATATTGGCGAAGACCGGGAATCATTGGGCGCATCCCACTGACTCAATCTTATTCTCGTCCCTTGCCCATCCGGGCTGAATGATACGATCATTTCATTCACGGTATCCAAGAATTACCCCATATTGAACATCCAGAGAGCCTGTGATGCCCAATCGGAGTGCGTCAACAACATACTTATCCCCGTCTTATCCCCTTGCTCCAATCACCATCTAGAACTCTTCAATGACGCTTGGACCTACGGATTCCCAATCCCTCAATTCTTCGGAGATCGTACCTGAGCAGCCCAGATTACCGCATCAGGCTTAGTCTCCGAAAGTCGTGCAGACGTTCCAGACACCCGACACTCCCAGCGGAGTCTAGTCCCCATCCGGAAAAGGGCTCGATGGGGAGGACCCGTACTCCGTACGTTATTCTGGCTCGCTCCTCAGGCCATCTCCACCAGCACTCTCTTCCTCCTCTGCTCACTCTGACATTCGAGAATGCCATAGCAAAAAGAAGCCGTCTGTTCAAATCTCTCTCTCTCGTGCTTCCTCCGCCCCCCCTTCCCCCCTCCCAAAGATGCGCCAAACTCTCCGCCGATCCTGTGATACGTGCGCCAAATCAAAACACAGCTGCGATCTCCGCACACCGCGCTGCTCGCGCTGCGTCAAGCGCAAGATCCTGTGCGTCTACGCCAACGAACCCCTGACTGCACCACCACCGCCTCCGGCTGCTCCGGCTGCTCCGGGGCCGGATGCTACTACCGGGGCCGCGAGACATCGCCATGGATCCGGCGCTTTGACCAGCTACAGGATCGGGTCGCTCGATCCCTTCGACTCATATCCGCAGACGCGGCTGCCCCGAGAACATGTCCAACGCTTGATTCATAGCTGTACGTAGGCGCGCTCAAAACTCAACTGATAGAAAGTGGTTTTTTATTTTGTGTTGGTTCAAGGATTCTCTGGATGGGCCGGGCTTACGAAACCAATTTCAGTTCTCCACAAGATCGCGTTCCAGTACTACCCGCTCGACCTGAACGCGACCTCAAATCCGTTCCTCGTTTCCTGGTGGCCGCTGGCACTGGGCGATCCCGCATTATTTCACGTGTCGTTGCAAACAGCATGTCTCGACGAGGAGATGCTGGCTCAAAAGGGCTTCCAGGCATCCGAGATCCTCATGGCCGACTCGGTCGCACTGCTCCGCCGCAAGGTTGAGGACACATCATTGGCCCTGCAAGACGGGACAATGAACTCTGTCATCACGTTGGCAGCGATTGAAGTGAGCTGCTTCTGCCCGTGCTCCTTTTCCATCGCGACATCTCATTCATAAGGTGCACTGTTGGCTGATGTCATGCAGTTTGGCAAGGGAAATATTCACGTTAGCGAAATGCATGTGGACGGTGTCGCGCGACTAGTCAACATGCGGGGTGGTATAAACTCAGTGAGGCAGACCAGCCCACTTACCGCGCGGATGGTCAGCTGGTAAGTCAGCTTCAGCCTTTTCCAGTGTCTCGATACTCATGCGTGTGGAAGGGTATCGATGATTGTGAAAGGCCATCCACAGTTCGAAACCCAAGATGATGATGGCGTCGGACACGGCATACCGCCGATCCCCGAATGGCAGCAGGCACCAACCATCTACGATGACGACCTCTTCAACTTCGCCGACGACGAGGTCGATTGTGCAGTGCTAAATGTCTTCATCCGGCTGCGAAATGTCTTCCAGCGGGCTAGACGGGTTCCCTTCCCTACCACTCGACTTCACGATCTCACATGTTTCGTAATACACCGCCTCCTGCTCGCCGCACCAGATCCAAGCGACCTCGCATCGTCGCCACTCACCGAATGCATACGCTACGCCACGATACTGTACATGTTCAACGTCCACGGGCCGACCTACTACTCACACGCAGTAATACTCAACGCCATCGTCGCAAGGTTCACGGAGCAGCTCCGACGTCTCGACTCATTACCACTGGTCTACAGCTCTCTCGACGTCTGGTTCCAGGCGATAGGAATGGTTTCCGCGGCCGGCACGCCCCTTTATGACTCGTTTGTGGAAAGGGCGTGGGTCGTGGCCGCGTCGCTGGAGCTGGGCGGCTGGGATGACGCGTTCGTGCACGTCAAGAGCGTGCTTTGGCTGGAGACGCCGCAGGGCGAGGATGTCTTCCGACCTCACTGGGACGCTATTCTTAGCCCGGAAAGTGGGCTTTCGTCGCCACAGACACTGGCGGTCTCTGCTTCGCCGAGCAGTACAATAGCGGTGGGATTCCGTTAAGAAGATGCCAGGGACTTGCTGTTTGTAGGCTGCTCTTACCGATTAATGCAATCTTGTCTCTAACGGGAGATGGCTAGCCCGCAAAGTTCAACGTGAACCGTGAAAGTCTTTTCGGGGTTGGTCTTGCCCTTGCGAACGGTGTCTGGAGGGTTTGGTGGGATTTGTCCGAGATACTACTTGCTTTTCTAGGAGGTGTCTACAAAGAGAGTGACGCGGCTTTCGACGATAGTCACGTCACTATGATCGCGTTACTTCAGGCAACTCCGCATCCTTGATTGTGGGATAGATGAAGAAACTCAGGCGTCAACAATCCCAACGAAATCATCCTTTATCTTTGTGTTTGATCGGGTGGCCGTCTTGGCTTCTTCACAAATGAAACTGAGGCATATTTGTTGCGGTGGGCCGGCGTCGTAGGCGCTAATAATCATTACCAGTCGTTGCCGTGCCAGGCTCATAAGTCGGCGAGATTATGCACATCAACTCACGTTTTACTCTCGGCATCTCCACCAATATCCACCGGATAAATAAGGAGGGAAGGTGATCAGAGGCTGTGAGTCCTTGATGAAATATAAACACGAATAGACACTGGAATGCGTAGCACTTGCTGCTGAGCTTTACGTTCTTACGTCCTTTTCTAGTCCAGGGGAAAACGCACCGAGGTTTTCGGCTTCATGATGTTCCCCGCGCAACAACAACAACGCCGGCGAAATGCATCGGATTGTTAACTCAGCCCGAAAGCTGGTGGAAATCCCACAGAAATAGGTACATCTTGAGGCTATCTTTGAGGATCCACATGATAGCAAGCGCGTGGCAGGTAACGGCAATTCGACCAAGGCCGACGGATCCCGTTGATACTTATTCACTTTTCATATCCTTGGCTTCTGCACAGTCAAACATCACTTCTTCCCTCGATCCGGCAGGTGACATCGTCACCATGTCTTCGGCAATTCTACTCCGACGGCCCGCCCCTGTCACATTGTATGGATATCTACTCCCCCCCGGCCCCGCCACTTCTTCGAATAGAAGGTGGCCAAGTCCCCCCGTGGGGCCGCCACCTAGTTCATTCGTGACAGCAAAACAAGCCCTCAGACGCCAATCCTCCTGGATGCCTTAGCACCGAAAGGGACCCGCACAGTCGAGCCCCAGCCCCTTTACGGCGAGTTGTCGGAACGGTGGGGGGAAGACGTGATGTGATGGCTTCTGCCATGGCAAGATCTTCGACGGGAGATTGGCGACGCATCTGAGATTCAAGTTGCAGGCTTGGGGAGCAGTGATACTGGGACGTTGAGGCTGTGATGCGTAGCGCGATTGGGGGGGGGGCCAAGATGGCGCCAGCAAAATTCCGCTGTCGGCGGCGTTGACGTGTCGTGGTGCGTGATCTTGGCGACGTGTTGAGGCATTCGTGATCTGGCTTATCAGCTGCACCGGCGGAGTAGTTTCTGCTTAAGCGTTAGCCTCGCTCGCCAGCTGCAAACTCTCCCCGCATCTTCAATTTCATCCCGTCGGTCGGTCCGGCAAATCCGGGGTAGCTCAGTAATCTTTGAACTCTGGTGCCGAGCTGAATCCCCGCGTGATGATGCTTTGATGTCTCGCGTCTTGATAGTTCCCCCGAGCTATGGTTTTGACAAACTCGAATACAGCAGGTTGAGGTGCTACATTTGCCCACTGATTCTGATCGTCCTGGCCGAACCATGAACGTTGCGGGTGAAATGACTTGGCAATCCCGCGCGGCAAACGGTCCCTGCCATGCCTATCCCACGCGGGTATGCATCCCAACCTTTCCTCCTCTGAAACGACTGCTACCATGAAACCAGACAGATCTACACGATGTCCTGTTGTGTCTGGCAGAAAAGTGGAAGAGAGAACCAGGGATATATCGGAACCCCACCTTTGGCCGGTGAGCAGGCGGGGCCGGCCCTAGATAACTAGCCCAACGTCATCTGGACTGACAGGCTTGCCATTGGCCGTGAGCGCTGCTGGCAGATGCGCGAATATCAATAGTCCTCTTGGCCCTCTCCACTGCATCAAGGGTCCATGTCTCCGGTGTAGTCTGAGAACATGTGCTGGTACCCGCCAGGGATGTTTCGTGTGCTGAGGGTTGGATTCCAGCCGGTGGGCAGCTTTGTTGTTCAATGGCAAAAGTCGCTCAAAATCCGCCGAAACTTGACGCCGTTTTCTCAGTGCATCTAGATGAACATTCTGACAATATCAAATTGGGAACTCGCAAGCTCTAAATCACCCTCAGTCGCCCAGCATTACCGTCGCGATGTGCCGAGCCAGGATCCCCCACCACCGGAAGCCCCTCGTCCCCCACTCCGGCAGCCACTGGATTAAGGTTGCATGGATGCGACTAATGTGGATCTCCTGGGGAACCCGGGGTAGTGCGAGTACGACAGCTTGTCGCTCCAGACCAGCGACCTTGTTCTTGCAGAAGGACGAGGTAGGTATCTGATTAAAAAGGGACGACTCAGGAGCCAGAGTTTCGAGATCAGGCCATGACAGATCAACTGCTTAAAGTTGTCAATCTCGAAAACAAAAACAATCATCAAAAGTGAACCGCAAACGACGTCGATTATCGAACCGAAAGCCAACGACACGATGTCTGGCTGGAAGTATGCCTTTTCGTTGAGCAAGTATGAGGTGTTGGAGGCGACGCCGCCTGGGACGGCGATGTTGATGTGTGAGTCACTTTTCGTGTTGTCGACATCGTCAAACTGTCAGGATTGATGATGGGCTTTTCATCAAAAATCGAACTTTGACAGTTTCGCCATCTAAATCAAAGTCTTTTGAATTTTTGTAATGAGTGATTAACACCTTTTCAAAGACGAAAGTGAATCCGCAGGCGGGTCCCGAAGATCATCAGCCTCGCTCATGCGGTTCCCCCAACCGTCAGAAGACCCGGCCGACCCTCTCAACTGGCCATCGTGGCGCAAGTTCGGGCTCCTCTTGACCGTCGGTCTCTACTCTTTCGCCGGAAACTTCACCAGTGCGAGCATCGCTCCCGCGCTTCAACTCTGGTTCAAGGAGTTTCCCTCGGACCACCGACCGTTCAGCGACTTGACTTACTTCATCGCCGTAAGTCCTCTCCAAGACTTGGAGGAGAATGAAGGTGGAATCTCAGACCCGACTAATATGTGGCCGCGTAGATTAGCACCTTGTTTCTCGGCGCGTCGAATATTTGGTGGGTTCCGTTGTCCAACATCATCGGCAGAAGGCCCGTCCTGCTTGTTTCAACAGTCATCATGACTGTGTGCACAATCTGGTGTGCCGTGGCCACTTCATATGAGTCTATCCTCGCCGCGAGAGTCTTCCAGGCTATTGGTGGCGGTGCCTCGGAGACTGTCGCCCCGGCTTTGATTGGGGAGGTTTTCTTCGTTGACGAGCGCGGCCGAGCAATGGTACGTTTGGAAACACCAACAAGATACAAAGCCAAGCTTTTGAACGACAACTAATCGTGTGTCCCCGCACAAAGGCCATCTACACGGTGTTCCTAGCAGGCGGTCCTCTCCTCGGCGGCATCGCAGGTGGGTACATCGGTTTCCAACTCGGCTGGACCTACATCTTCTGGGTCGGCACCGCCATCTCCGCAGCCTGCATCGTCGGCGTCGTCTTCTTCGTCCCCGAAACACTCTACGACCGCGTCGTCTCCCCGTCCGACCCCGCCACCATGCCCGGCATCGACGAGAAGGTCATCGACAGCCACGTCGAAGACGCCCGAAGCCAAGTCACGCACTACAAGCCGTACACGTTCTCGAGGTCCCTCGGGTTCACCCACTACCGAGGCGGAGTCCTTCGCAACTTCATCGCGCCATGGAAGACTCTCGCGCTCCCCGGCACGTGGGTGGTGACGTTCCACTACGCAGGACTCGTCGGCGGCATCGTCACCATCTCGACCATCGGACCGCAGATCATGGCGCAGCCTCCGTACCTGTGGGGCGCGAATGTCGGTCTCATCAACGTCGGAGGTATACTCGGCACGCTCTTCGGTGCGCTGTACACGTATCTCCTGTCCGACTCGCGGTTGAAGAAGACGGTCAAGACTCAGGGTGGGTTGGCGGAGCCGGAGAGCAGACTGCCGACCATGTTCCCCGCTCTAGTCATTGCGACCGGTGGCTTCTTTACTTTCGGCTTTGTTGCTCAGAATCCTTCACAAAACGGCTGGGTGGGTTTGTGCTTTGGATACGCCATGGTTGCGTTTGGTCTCATGCAGGTCCCTTCGATTGGCTTCAACTACGTGAGTCGATTACTACGATGGAACAAGTGCAAAGAGGAATGCTAACAATCTCGATTCACAGCTGATCGACTCTTACGGCCGTCTTTCGGGAGACTGCTTCGTCATTGTGACCATCATGCGCGCCATCATCGCTTTCGCATGGACGTTCTTCGTGTCGCACTGGGTCGAAGACAGGGGAGCCGCAGAGCCGTTTGGAGTGTTCGGAATGCTGATGGGTATCTTTGCTCTTCTCACTGTCCCTCTGTGGCTTTACGGAAAGCGCATGAGGATCGCGACCGCCGGTGTGGTTGAGAGAGCGTGATGTGTGAAAGATGTGAAAAAGTAAAAAAAGAACCCCCCCTCGATGTAACTTGTGCTGCCACGTTTTATCAGACTTTTGAGAGATCGCATCGCATGTACATTCAACGAGTTAAGCCTCAACGCTGCATTGTATGTTGATTCTGCATAGGACTCTATCTCTCGTGCATAAGGTAGAGTTGCAGTTGCAGAGTCTTCGGGAGATGTTCAACTCAGAAAAGTGGAGGGGGCAGTTTTCAAAGTCTTCAGCCCCATATTTGCCATTGACCAATCATCATCTACGAATTACCGGAAGTGGCGCTCCTGACAGGCTGACTCAACGTCGGAGGGGCATCCCGATATGCGGGACCGTTATCGGGTCTCGAACTCTCGATCTAAATTGATTTAACCCCACGTTCCAACCGCATCATCCCCAACACCTCACATCAACCCGCCCTCCGCATCCCACAAAACCCCGACCTAAACATGACGCCCAGCCTCCAGCAAGCCAAGGTCACCTTCATCGGCGGCGGCAACATGGCCGCCG
Source organism: Colletotrichum theobromicola (assembly GCA_014705045.1). Classification (NCBI taxonomy): domain Eukaryota; kingdom Fungi; phylum Ascomycota; class Sordariomycetes; order Glomerellales; family Glomerellaceae; genus Colletotrichum; species Colletotrichum theobromicola. The sequence goes on along the minus strand of JABGLZ010000474.1, from coordinate 58,322 downwards.
CCATCATCGGAGGCCTCCTCGCCAAGGACACCCCCAAGCAGAACATCTTCGTGTCCGAGCCGTGGGAGGTCAACCGCGAGAAGATGGCCGCGCAGGGCGTGCGCACGACCACCTCCAACCTCGAGGCCTCCAAGGACGCCGACATCGTCATCCTGGCCGTCAAGCCGCAGGTGTGCAGGACCGTGTGCGAGGAGCTCGGCGCCGGCTGGGAGGGCGCGGCGAAGCTGCCCCTCGTCATCTCCATCACGGCCGGCAACAAGGTCGAGAGCATCGCCGGGTGGTTCAAGCAGAGCGGCGGCGGCAGCGCGCCCCACATCGTCCGCGTCATGCCCAACACGCCCGCGCTGGTCGGAGAGGGCGCCTCGGGCATCTACGCCAGCCAGGATGTGACGGAGGACGAGAGGGCGTTGACCACGGCGCTGATGGGCAGTGTGAGCAAGGCTACGGAGTGGGTTGACAAGGAGGAGCTCCTGGATGTCGTCACTGGACTGTCTGGTGGGTTGAACGCTAGATAATGTGTATCGAAGAATTGCTAATATTCCTCAGGTTCTGGACCCGCCTATTTCTTCGCGTTCGTGGAGCACCTCATCACTGGCGCTACGAAGCTTGGTCTCTCTGAGGAGCAGGCCACCCGTCTGGCGAAGCAGACCTGCTTTGGTGCAGGCAAGATGCTCGTCGAGTCTTCCGATGAGCCTGCGCAGCTGCGCAAGAACGTCACCAGCCCCAACGGCACGACACATGCCGCTCTTGTGAGCTTTGAGAAGGCTGGTCTCAAGGATATTGTCGAGGGTGCTGTCAAGGCTGCGACGGATCGTGCTGAGGAGCTGGGCAAGCAGTAGAGTAGCCTCACGCAAGGCATAAAAATGAAAGTCTTGTCTCCAAAATAAAACCAAAAGTTCACTATCCCTCAACTAGTCGCTTCTCCTCAAAACGACTCAACATGAGCGTATCCCCTGGTTACCAATGTTCATCTCTGAATGAAGTCATGCATGATTTTACAATAAAGGTTAGTGAGTGGTTGCGCCGTAACTCCCCTCCCCCTCCGATGACATCACGCCGGCCCATTGAACTGGGTCGCCATCTAGCCTACCAGGTGGTACGCTTGTACAGCATGGATTCAGTGGCACCTGATGGATGATTGGACGCGGTTCAAAAGGTGTGTTTGAAGGGGTTGTTGGAGGGTTTGACCAGTTTTACCCACTTCACACAGTGGTTGCCAAGGTTAGCTTATCTTATTGTATCGAAAACCTCTCCGCCACGCCACCACACCTTGACGTTTTTCATGGTGGCTCATCCAGGTTATCCCAAACCAAGAGCATAAAGACGAAAGACATACAAAAAGGAGGACTCAGATTCTTTTTCGCTCATAATTCGATTTCACACCACCGCACTGCCAACCGCATACCTACATTAGCCTGCTGCTGTGTAACACCATCATACACTCCCCGCCATCGCTGGATCGGAAATCTTCCCGCGTCAACCTTTCATCAAACTTCAGTGTTATACCCAACCGAACAAACGAAATACGAGCCCCGATGGAGCCAACATTGTCTGGAACTGGGCCCGGCCTTGCGGGTTCCCGTCACTGCGATGAGCTGGCCTTATTTTCGGACACGTTGAGTTCTACCCGGCTTAGCACCCCACTTCACCATTCTGAGGGCAAACAGATCGTTGAACCAACACTCTCTTTGGCGGATTTCCCTACGGAGCTTCTCATCATGATCTTCAAGGCATTTCTTTTATCCTACGGAGGAGATTGGCAAAACGGCTATGGAAAGGAAGAGACACGGGCGGCAGACGAGCGCTTTCACCGTTTTGACATCTGGAGAGACATGGTCAACTTCGCCGCAACCTGCAAGAAGATTCACAAATGCGTCACGCCGATAATCTACGGACTTGACAATTGTGCCTACGGAACCTACCACTCTTCGGCCCTGCTCCTCTCCGCGAAGAAGGGCAACGTGGCCGGCATACTGAAATGCTTGGAGTTTGGCGCGCGAGTCGACGCGACCGATTGGACCGAGTTGCGCATCCTGGACGAGGCAAAAACCACTCGAAGATCCGCCCCGTTGCGGCTTGCCTCCTTGCACTGGGCCTCGTACCACCGGCACCTGGACGCCATGGACGTTTTGCTGCAACGCGGCGCCAACCCGAATGACGTGGTGCCCGTGGAGACATTTTGGCCCGACACCCGGCTGAGAAGCCCGGCATCCAACGAGATGGGGTCGGTGTACCGTTCGCACACACGTCTCATCTCGTTGGGCTCCCAGGGCGTGTCGGACCTTTTCGATGAAGGCGCTAATGCTCTCTATCTGGCACTTCTGAGCTATGCCAAACACAGCTACCACCATTTGGATCAGGAAAGCGACCAAGAGTACCAGGCCCGCAAGAACGCTGGGATCGATGCAGCAAGGCTCTTGATACGGGCCGGGGCATCGTTGATCACACACACCGGCTTGGGGCTTCACGCGCTCCACCAAACAAGCTGCGATCACGACCTGGAGATTGTCAGATTCCTTTTGGAAGAAGTCGGGGTGGACCCCAACGTTAGAGACCCGCTCGGGAACACGCCGATGCATTACTCGGCACTTTCCGTCCCTGAGTCGAACATGAGGCCATTGATCGGTCTGCTCCTCCGGCATGGAGCGTACATCAACGCTGAGAATGCTGCCGGATACACCCCGCTACACTCCTTTCTGCGTGCTGCAGCAGGGCGCTTTGTAATTGATACTGATACTGATGACGCCTGTTTTGCGTTTCTCGAGGCCGGGGCGTACGCCATATCTTCAGAGCCTTTGCTAGCTAAATACTTACCAAAGGAATTTGAATATAGGCTCAGGCCCCTGTGCGAGGAAAGGAAACAAATCATTTTAGACGCACAAAGAAAAGGCGTACGCATCTACTGGTCGAGAGTAGATAAACAGGATGCTGAAACCGACGAGACGGCTTCAGATTTCGACGAGGAAGATTCGGACGTGGATGAGAATGAGATGGTGCTCAGCGAGGAGGAATCGAAAGCGGTGAACATCCAATTATGCAAACTGTGGTGTAAAAAGGTTGGTGAGCCGGCGCCGGAAGAAGACATCGGCAGCTGGAGTTTGGATGAGTGGGAGGAGTATCGGTATGAAGCAGTAAAAGAATGAAGCGATGGTCGCAATAAAGTCTTATTGAATGCGGTGCTTGAGAGACGCGTCTCGGAACGAGGCGGTCCAGATGCCTCTTGATGTGGGCTGTGGCTTGAAAACGCACCGAGAGCTGAGCTTTCACGCATTTCATAAGGCATGGGGCTTACGCAACCAATGCTGCCGGGTACGCACCAGGCCATCAAGCCATGAGCTTCTAGTTGGAAAGGGAACAGTTGGATGAGGAAGTCGATCACCTGGTTGTCTTGCTGTATACGGGGGTATATCTTCTTCCCGCATTCGCGCCACGTCTGCTGGAGGAGCTCCGTATGAGAGGCAACTACGAGGAAAAAGACAACGACATTTGGGTAACGAAGGGCGAGGGGCGTACTGCTGCAGGATTCTTCTTGCAAGGGTGCTAGCCATTTATTGAAAATTTGCGCCAAGCGGGAGCGGGAGTGCCGTACCACAACTTATATCATTGCAGTAACCCGCCGCAACTTTTACGCCCGAGATACAGTTTGATTATCCCCTAAAACGCTATGCGCTACGCCCTAGTGACAAACACTTGATTAGGTGATTTCCAATTACAATGAAACTGGTCAACTATCGTAAAGGCCGGTTTTTCGTCTTGTTTTTTTCTGCCTACTTCCTCCATCGTTACTGAAACCCTGTTCACTCTTATCGCAAGCATCTGTCCTTTTTCATGGCTCCTCAAGATACCTTAAGTAACAGGGTGGCTTGGGATGGAAGCGGATGAGAATGACAGCCTTCACTGAGTCTTGTTGTTGCTACTCATTTGTGGACAATATGACAGCTTTCCACTGAGCGCAATGAAGCTTGGGTATTGCGAAGCGGCGTTGACCGACTGACGTTGTTGATGCACCAAAGATTTGAGACACGGCACGGGATGCTGAGAGAACGGGAGCGCGGCTCCGACCGGGGATAGCCGGATGAAGACGGATAAAGGGGCGTTCCGTGGTTCTCGTCTGTCTCGGCGCCTTGGTGCCGACGCTAAGACAGACCCGCTTTTCCCGGGACGTGGCATCCGATGACGACCGAATCAGGGCCCGCGGAGCGGATGGGAATACTTGGAAAGGACCATCTCGTACGGCCCAGATGGAAAGATAGGGAGGATTACTTGGAGTAAATTTGAAAAATGGAAAGAAACAGCCGAGATGTCAATCAGATTAGTCAAAAGGCAGCGAAGTCTATCGGGGCTGCTGGGTCATCCCTCAATAGCATCTACTCGACATAATCAACGGTGTCAATCTCGAATCTTGGAAATAAAGACCTTCACCGCAACACTCGCGCTCATAACCACCGTAGACAGAGCCCTCGGCTATGTGACTAGGTAGCTGTGAGTGGGCAGAGAAGATCTAGGACAGCAGCCGCGCCAGACTTCCGGTAGGCCGAGTCGCGACGGGATCCACAATTGTCAACTTGCACCGAGTAACCGTACGTTCAGCCGAGCAACAGCCCCGCCCGTCACGGACGTCGCGTCAAACGATCTGCGGTGCAATGTCGGTGGAGCCACGGGCGTCGCCGCGAGGTCCCAGGTGAGTGTGTATGTGTGTCCCCACAACACCGAGACCTTCCCGTCCGGTCCCATTCCTGACAGAAAATGTTCTCACTACGTAAACCCCTTCAATGAAGGAGGGGATGCAGTCGCGGTTACAGTTACAATGCATCATCTGCAACGCACGTTTCCCGCTCGCTAATTAACGAACCCGACACAGCCAGCAGCGAAGTCGCGGTCTAGATGCGCGAGTAGCCAGCCTGGTGAGCGCAACTACGCGAAGCCCGCCGTCGGGGGGAAACTGCTACGCCCCCGTGGTATTCACCTCAGCAAGGCGGCAGACGCGACGGCGGCGGACGGGGCGTTGGAGTGGCTTCAAGATCGGGAAGTTCGGGTGCGCACAACGCAGGCGCGGACGCGCCGTGAGGCCACCGACGTGCTCAACGCGAACTGCGAGAGATTCGAGGTGGACGATCCCACCGGCGGTCGCGGCCGGGGAGTATCTGCTCCGGGCCGAGGCCATTGCGCTGCACGCGGCGTCGCAGCCCGGCGGAGCGCAGTTTTATGTGACGTGGTACCTTAGCTTTCTTTGCTACATACCATTTTAGTTTGGTTATGGTGTTTTGTTTTCATGTGTTTTGACTGGTTCAGACGGTGTGTGTGAGCGTGTGTGTGTATGTGTGTGTGTGTGTGTGCGTGTTTCCTTGCGAGGCGTGACTGCGACTGACATGTGTATTGGACGTTTGTTTGTAGCAAATCCGAGGCGCGTACAGCGCATCGGACCCCCGGCATCCAGGCCGACGTTTGGTGCGGCGAGTACACCATCCCGGGACCTGCCGTGCCGTCTGTCTAAGGGAGATGGGGGGGAGAGATCGGGCTGGAGACGTTGGGAAAGATGCGATGATGTGCGTGCGATGGTTTGTGTGTGCGGGTATCCGGTCTGGGACAGGTGGAGGCTGAGCTGGGTATGTATGGCGAACGCGAGAGACAGACAGAGAGAGAGGGCGCTCGAACGAAACATGTGACGGAAGAGATTGGGCTCGCATAGAGAAGCAGAAAATTTTCTTCTGCTTTGTCCTCGCACCCCCTCCTATCCTGCGTGCTTCATCCTATTCTTGTTTTCCCGAGTCGTTTGACGTGGGTATAGTACGATGGATGGCAGGGGAGAGACAAAGCGCGTGCATATTCGGGGAAAATCCTGCATATAAGTTCGGCAGTATTGGGAGTCTGGAAGGCGTCGTCGAATGTCGCGACGGGTGCGGGTAGGCGGGAAGTCACGCCACGAAGCGTTGTTATCTTTGGCGGGTCGACTAGGGGGAAGCAAGACTGGTGAACTTTGCAAGGCAAGGTCAGGAACGGGGCGGAATGACGGCAGGGATGCGCCAGTAGTTCGGTGATGTGTGGAAAGCGTTTCGCTCCAAACTCGGAGAGAAAACAAACATCACGGCCTGCGTTATGTACAAGCAGGGGGGAAGGGGATTGGGTTTTGGGCTGGGAAGGGTGGTCCAGACAACATCTCTGAATGGGTGTAGTACATGGCGAAGCTTGGACGAATACCGAGATTGAAAGGCCATGAGGCAATGAGGCTCTCTGTCCTGACGCTAGACTCTGCCCACCGCCTGTTCTTTATCGGAGAAAAGTGGATTCTGAGTCGGGAGGCTCAGGTCGGCGGGCTCGTAAGATGATTGGGATGGGGTGATGATGATGTTATCTCGTTGATTGTCGACTCTGCGCTGGTCGGACGAAACCGGTAGACGGCGGTGAATGCCGGGTCGCGGTGCTGGGAAGACGCTTGTATCTTGCGAGATGTTGTTTGATGCGTGCAAAGTTGAAATTTGGCTTTGATTTCCGAAACATAGTAGCAGAGTGATTGAGAGATGTGTTTTGGATCTTTTGGTCTGGAAAGGAATCACGAAAGGGTGTGTTGGTGGCATTCAATCTTGGCTGAACTCGCAGAAGCGAAAAACAAGAGGTGCAGGGCGGCGGCCATCACGGGTTTTCGCTTCGGCAGCCACCTAAGCGAGGCGCTAGTCCGCTTGGGGGGTGCCGACGTCCGCCTTACCTCAGACAGCCACACCCGCTGGAAAGCTTGTACCGTCCGGAATGCTTCCAGCGGTTCCAGTGCGCCACACTGCCGTTGGCTCACCGGGTATTGCGCTGGAAATAGCCCTGCAGTCTCCCGTCTGCAGGCCGGGAGGTCCCTGGAGGAGACATCATCCAACGTGTGCCCGACATGTCACCGCGGCCCACCGAGCACGCCGCGCCTTAGAGTGCCCCCCACCCATTTCCCATCTCTTCCCGCGCCCATCAACCTTGCTTCTTACCTTTCGCTGCCCATCGCTTCGTCCGCGGGCAAGGGCAATTCGCATCAGCATCAGCCCAGTCGCGCCACCAGAGAACCCGAACCAGCAGACACATCATCGCATACTGCGCAGTATCCACGAGCAGGATCTTCGTCGGCCCCTGGCACCCGTCCATTGCATTGGCCATCTGGCATTCGGCATCTCCATCTCCATCCATCTCCATCCCAAGTACCTCTTCCATTGCCCAGGTCTCTCGTTCCTGGCCCTGCCTGCCTCGTATCCCTGCACACCATCTCCCGTCGAACGCTGCTTCGGTGTGCCTTCAACGGATGATTCGATTCATTTAAATATGAACGCCCTCGACATGGCCAACGGGTCTTCTTCCGATCCTTCCTGAACGGCAAGAGCCATTGTTCTATACCACATCTTTACCATTATCACATCTTTGCAAACAATCACCATGTCTGGGCTCACTACCCCGATAGACTCGTTACCCAACGAGGTCAGTCAGCCTTGGGTACTATCCAACTTACCTCAACGGCTTTGCTAAACAATCTACAGATCCTGATCGCGATCCTGTCCTCCTTCGAGTCCCGCGCTCTGCTCCCCATGACCCTCGTCGACCGCCGCTTCAATGCCACAGCCACCACCATCCTACAACACCGTCTGCTCCACACCGCCGAGATGGAAGGCCACGAGATGATGCTCGAGAGCTACCACCCAAGCGCCAAGCTGACCACCCCCTCCATGTCGTGCCGCTTCATGGGAGTCGACTTCCTTGACGGCCGCACATGGTCCGGCGACGACGACTTGGACTTGGGCGACCTCTCGCAGCTCTACTCGCACTTCCGCCCGGTGGTGTCGGAGGAAACCCGGCGCATGCGGAGGATCTACGCCCGCCGCGTGCCCGGCGCCGAGGCCCCGCAAGAAGACGCCGGCGACGAGCCAGTCACCCAAGAGCTCTGTCTGGACGAGGGCGAGCCCTTCACCCAGCTCTGCACAACAACCAGCTTGGTCAAGACTGGCCCGAGACCCGGCGTCTTCGCGAGCCACAGCAACATCGAAGACGGTGTGGTGCGTGTCTGGAGGCATTGGCTGGAGCGCATGGCGGCCAAGTGCGCCATTGCACCGGCCGGCGAGCAGCAGCAGCAGCGGGACCAGAGCACGATCTTGTGGGCCGATGCCACCAAGAACGTGGGACTACGCTTCCGCGTAACACAGATCGCACAGGAGCAGGCGCCCATCCTCCACTCGAGAGACGAGGATCCGCCTGTGACCTTCTCTCTTCGCTACGAAGGTGAGCTCCAACGATTCAGTCCGTCGCATGTGAGAGAGGCAAAGCAGCTGACAATGACATCAGAGTTGCTGGTTCGCACAAGCCAAGTGTTGCTGGCCATGGAGAAGTCAGCAGTGCAGGAGATTGTCGACTCAGGTAAAGCAATCGTCATAGCTTCTTATTGAGGGACTTATCTTTCCCTCCGTCCGGCCGATACCGGGCCGGACCGAACTATTCACATACACACAAAACACCTAGCCATCACCGACCAATGCTACCAACAAACCTTCACCGTCGGAACTAGCCAAAGAACAGTTTCCGACCTACCGGTGAAAGGTCCCTGGAGCAAGGGTAGGGCGGCCTTCACCGGCCCAGCCCAGACCCGCGGCCGATCATCAGCCCCTCCGTTGGGCTGGACCGATTCCCACACAGTCTGACCACTTAGTGGCGGCCACCCATGTGACAATGAACCGATTCAGCCTCAACGACATACACAAAACATACCTTGGACACAGTCTTGATCATTATGCTCACCGTTATCCCCCTTTTGTAGGTTTCGTCATGCAGCTCGACGCCAAGAGTGCCCACGCAATCGAGACCGTTCTGATGGCACCTGCCATGCGCCCATTCTTCCCTCAACCCGTCGCTGTCATGTGATGGATGACATGTCACTTCTCGGGGGATACAAGCAAACTTATACTTCGAAGACGGATTAGATCGGAGGCCGACTTGGAGAGATGGGTACGAGGTCGCCGCCGGAAGACAGACTCAACGGACGGGGCCGCCGGTGAACGAGACGTCTCACTTGTCGTTCGTGTCGAGGCCGCCAGGCCAGCCATGCAACGCATTACAATAGCAGGTCACCCGTTTCAGCGACTTGGCATTATCATCATGCGTTCCGCAGTAATGGAGGATGGCAAAAGTCCACGATTGGGCTAGAATGCCCTGGACACACACAATGGGAATTTGGAAGATTGGCGTTTTGGGATGACAATCTAGATTGGGAAGGACGGCGCCGCGGAGAAGGCTGTTCGAGGCCTTCGCGGACGGGAATTATTTGGGCGATGGTCGACAGGATATACAGGACATTATAGACCCCCCCCTTCCATGGCGGCCTTTTGACGACACGGGATCGCCATGGCTGCTGAGGAAGCCGAATCAAGCAAGCATATGCCATGAACTCTCGGTCACTGCTTCCACTGGCTTGCTCCATACACATCCGACTGCTCCATTGTATGATCGCCGCTGCGGGGGCGTCGCCCCTACATTGCCGAAGACGCCGGCCGCGACGCCGTAGGGCGGCGAGCTGCAAGGGACGCTGGGTTATCACGTTTTCTCACTCGTCTGTCCGTCGCATCCCGTCGGACGTTACTGACGTGATGTCGAGATCGCCGTCATGGCCTGGCGGTCGTTGGCTGCAGGATCGATGGCTGTAACCTCTAGCGAGTGACAGAAAGCTAATTGGCCAAAGGTGAGTCTCAGCGGCGTGTGCGCCATTCGGCGTCGACAAGTTCCTTCATACCAGGAGGTTCAAGAGTCATACTGGTCGAGGTGAGCCGGGCCCTCGGACAAGAGGGCACTCTAACTCAAAAGAAATCTACATCATGCGCTGTACCCGAGGTTATCGCGTTCAAAGCCGTCAAAGGATGGCAGGAACCATTCGGTTGAAGGTCCCCACGAACCGACAGGGGTCCCTTGTTCTTCGGGGTGTTTTCGAAACGGCCTGCAACGAAGGGTTCTTCCCCCAACCCACAGCGGGCCAGCGAACCAAGACCGACTTGGCCAATCTCTCGACGAACCACGGAACCAGAAGAAACAAAATGGCCCAGATATTTCGCTTCGTGGGCGGAGCGAGACGTTGTCGCCGTGGCAAGTAAAGACTTATTGGATGGAATCCAGGGGGTGACCGGCCGCGTTGACAGCTTTCCATCATGACGGATGACAAGCGCCAAATGCAACGGCGTTTGGAGCAGCAACATGGCGACGATTCAAAGTTCCGTCATCATCAAGACGACTCCTGCAGTAGTGCACACATCCGAGCGTGCGTGCAGAGAGAAGGCCGCGATATAGCTGGCGACGCGCGTCAATCAGCGGTCTTTTCCCCGCTGGATTGGCCATCGCGAGGATCAGGGAAAGCATCACACTCTCGTCACTGTTGATCGCGCACCACTATGTGGCTGCGCAGCTGTGTTAGACATGGCAAACCCACGATCGACTGGCTGAAATAACCTTTTCTTCGACATCGGCCACATTATGCACAAAGCACGTTCGGGCGCAAATAGTGTCCAGGGCTCGCCCGTTTCCCACGCCAGCATTAAGCCTCTTCAGCCTCTTTGTCTTCAAGAGCCGGCCTCGTGTGGCCAGTCCTTGCAAATAATACTGGACCCATCAGAAAGAATATGACAGTCGTCAACTCCTATGATATACCCAAGAGACAGTCCCAGCATCAGGAAGGTTTCAGCCTCTAGTCCGCCCAGGCCGGCCATGGCCCAAGCACCGCATCGGATGGGGGCGCCGTTTGACAGGGCTCAACATCCCTGCAAAAGGCCATGTCTCGTCCAATGATGCCCTCGGTGACAGGGGCCGAACTGTTCTGCCCACCTCGCCGCGTGCAGCAATCATGCCTGGGTCGCCAGGGGTCCATCTCGTAGGCCGCCTGTCGACCACAACTCATGGCCCAGTTGCCCAGGTCAGGTCCGTGAGGTTGCATCGGGGTCGCTTCGAGCCGTTGAGAGAGAGAATCATGGGAGCGCACCCGCCCGAGACCTGGGTTGACATGCTCTTTCTTCATTGCCCGGCCGAGACATTCAAACGTGAATCTTCCCGTTCTTCTTTACCATCATGCAATAATTTGCAATATTTGCGCCCCAATAGCTGCAGGACGGCAAACAAGGGCTTTGAGCATGTCGGCCCCCGATCTCGTCCGATAGCTAATTCAACAACCATATTCCCTTCTTTGCCGTTCCCTTGGCTCGTTCTCTTTCCTTAATCATACTCCACCGGCTGGGCTTGTTTCCTTATTTTCTTCTCGTTTCTTATTCTTCTCTTCTTCGAATTTGTTTGGGTGTATCACTGCTGGTTCAGTCTTTACAGTGAGCTGGGCTCGAACCTTTTTACGAATACGACTTTTTTGGCTTGACGACTTGAAGGGGGGAAACAAAGGTCGGCAATACACAGTCGACGAGATGGAGAAGGACGTGGAGAAGGGGGACGGCGACGTCGCGAGGCCGAGGGAGAGCCATCTTGCCGTACACCCGGGAAACAGAGTGTCGCTAGCGAGAGTATCGATCGGAGGACCGCCGCCGCCGCCACCGCCGAAGGAGGACGTACCCCGACCGATGACGAGCTCGACGAGGAGGTTATCGTTCTCGACGACGTACAGCGAGCGCAAGATCAAGTACGGAACGGGACGGCATTCGCAGACGGAGCTGAGTCCTCAGCCGACTGATGACCCGGACGATCCACTGGTAGGGTTTCTAGTCTCGGATCTTTGATGAACGGCGCTGACAACTTTGTGCAGAACTGGCCGCAGTGGAAGAAGGAGCTTAACTTTGTCGCAATCTTAATGACGGCCGGACTGGTTGGCGGGATGAAGACGGCGTATATCAGCGTCAACAGCGTGCTCGCCGTCCGTTTCAACGTATCATACACGGCCATCGCGTCACTCACCGCCGTGCCGCTCGTCATCTCATCCTTCACAGGCCTTTTCAGTGTCGTGGCATCCAAGATCTGGGGTAAGAGGCCTGTGTATCTTGTCTCAATGGTTCTTATCTTCATTGGCGCGATCACAAACATGGCAGCGGGCAACAACTTTGGCGGGTGCATGGCCGCCCGCGTCTTCCAGGGTTTGGGCTGGGGTGCCTTTGACACGCTCGTCCTTGGCTCCATCCAGGACACTTACTTTGTGCGAACTTCCGCTATCTTCGTCTTGCTGTGCGGGTTAGTGCTGACTTATGGCTAGGAACATCAACGCAACGCTCGCATCACGATGTACAACATCCTCACCGTCGCGACGACCTGGGGCGCACCTCTCTTTGGCGGACTCGCCTCCGCGAACGCAGGCCGCTTCACCGTGCAATTTGAAATCATCAACGCCTTCCAGTTCATCGCGATCCCACTTCTTCTCTTCGGCGCACCCGAGACCGCCTTCGAGCGGTGGTTCAGCAGCAGCCCCGCCCCGACTCCCGGATCAGTTACCTCCTCGCCATGGGCGTCGCGGCCACCGAAGCCTCTCGGCAGACCGAGCGTCGAGGACGCCAAGGCCTATCTGCGCACGATGAAGCCCGTCTCGTTCTCCGGGACGATGGACCTGCGGACGATCTTGCAGGCACCGAGGGCATTTGTTGCGCCGACGACGGGACTGCTCGTGGTGGTCACCTTTCTGCCGTACTGCTCTCTCTGGGGTCTCTCGGAGTCCCTGTCTCTTTTGTTCTTCCCCATGCCGTGGATGCTTTCCGAGTCCAACATTGGCGCGCTCATGGTTGCGCCATTCCTCCTGGCCATCATCGCCGTGCTCGGGACAGCCTTCTGGCGGAGGCGCGCGTCGGATTACACGCCTTACTGCATCGCATGCACCCTCGCCGCCGGAACAGTCCTCGCCTCGTCTGGTATCCTCGCTTTCGGTCTCAAGACGCACGACGTCATGTCCGAGGTCTCCGACACCGCCTCAACCTCGCCGAACGTGTTCGCGACCGACGGCGTCGGCACGCACCTCTCCTTCCCGCTCGTCTCGCTGCTTCTCGGGCTGCTGGCCGCGGGCGTGGGCACGCTCGACACGGCGATCCGGCCCGTCATCTGGCGCTCGACGCAGTTCACGTCGTCGAACATGAACGTGTGCCTGCGAAACGTGGCGGACATGGACGCCGGGGTGGCGTGCTGGCGGAATCTGCTGGCGGGGGTGTTCGTGATGACGGTGCCTGGAGCGATTGTGATGTGGGCCGGGCTGAAGGCGACGGTGGTCGGGTTGGGGGTGACGCAGGTGCTGGTGGGCGTGGCAGGGTGCGCGCTGTGGTGGATTTATGACGAGAGGGTGAGGCGGTTGGATGGGATTGTGATGGGCTTGGTCGATTTGAGCATGTTGAAGAGGACGGGGAGCTTTTTTGACACGGACTGAGTGTCTTTATGACTTGTTCGGCAGTTTCTTTTGAATTTTCGGGGAGGATGATGATGGTGTAATGACCACGGCCGCAACTTTTCGGGGGATGGATGGTGTGTAAGATTGATGGGAGGAGAGGGCAGGACGCGGTATATGATGTCGGGTTCTGTCCGTTACTTTCTTTTGTTTATGAGATACCAGGGGGCCGATGAGAAAAGGGGAAATTCAGGGATACGGGAGATTGCAGGTATGAAGAGGACGGGACGGGTTCTGGAAAGAAGTTGTCAACGAGGGAGGGCAAGAATATTTGAGGCAAAAGAAAAAAAAGCAAACATCTGAATAGTCTTTTGTTCATACTTGGGACGCGCGAGTAATGAATACCAACACCACGCTCATTTTTCGTCATTGTCTGTGTTTTGAAAGTGTCCGCCTTTTTTTCTTTCTTTTCCGGAGATGAAGGGGTTTCCTGAAAAGGGGTTAATGTGCGATGTGAGTGGCTGGGCGGGTGAGAAGGCTTGGTGATGTGGCAGCGTTGTCCCGGTCGGATCGGGGGTGAAGAGTTGATGCCGGCTTGGAAGGGCGGTTTCTTGGACTTGTTTCATTGGCGGAGTGAGGCTTTTCCTAGGCGGAGGTGATGGTGATGGTGGTAAAGATTGGGGGGGCTTGAGTCGTGTATGGGATGTTTCTTGTTGTCTCTTGCGGGTTTGTTTGAAGATGCGACTTTGTGGAAGGCGGGAGTCTAGGAGGATGGCTAACGGACGAGCGGGCTGATTGGTGGTGGTGCTATTGGAGTTGTGACTGTGATTTCGTCTGATGTTCGTCTGACTCCCGTCGTCTGATCTCGAGACGGTGGCGATATGGAATGCGATTGGGTGAATGGGGGGGTTTGATCGTCCGGAGTTGGAGGAGGTTGCGTCGTCTGATGTTTGATGGGATGAGTTGGGGGCTGTGGGTTCATGCGCGTTTGGATTGGCTGCGTGGTGATGGTGATTTTGGTAAAGGGCCTGGAGGTGCAATTATCATTACTCATGAAGGGCTGTGAAGGAGTCTGGTTTAACACTATACTGTCGTCTCACGGAGTCATGATGGATGATTCAATGATGTCTTCATATCAGATATCAGACAGAGGTATGATTATCATTAGGTATGGAAGGCTATGAAGGGGTCTGATTTACACTACGCTGTCGTTTCACGGAATCATGACGGACGATTGTCTTCATATCAAACAGAGGTACTCCGCACACATATCCTGCGGCCCCGAAAACATGGACACCTCATCGAACCGGTCCCTCGCCGGCCGCGCTTGAATCTCCAACCGGTGCTCCGTCATCCCGCTCGGGAAGCGGTGCGAGGTCACCGCGGCCTGGACCTCGAGCGACTTGGCCGCGAGCACCTCGGCGTCCTCCCGCGTCACGATGCCCGCCGTCTGCTCCTCGTACTCGGCGCGCAGCAGGAACCAGCCCGACACGGCTCTGCAGTCCGAGATGATGGGCGCCTGGCGTGTCGCCCCGCCGAGCGTGTAGGGCGGGTACGCGTAGCTGGCGGGGTCCCACGAGCGGCGGATGAGGTGGCGCAGGCCTTCGGGGTTGTCGAGCTCGCTCTGGCTGTGGCCGCCCCAGAGGGTTGACCGGCCGAGGAGGAGGTCGGCGCGCGTGGGGACGTAGACCCATGCCTCGGGCTGCTGGGGAGGAGGGAGTAGTGAGGATGACGATGAAGAGAAGGATGTTTCTGGGGTTGCGCCGGGGCGGCCGAGGCCGAAGAAGACGCGGAAGTCGGGGTAGTGCCATTTCCGGGAGTGCATCTCGCCGCCGCCGTTCTTGCGGGCGAAGGTGACCCAGTCGCCGTCGGCCTTCTGCCTCACGCTGACCATGCCGACGAAGCCCGGCTGCGCCCTGGTGCAGAAGGTGGACGTCTCGGCGAACCAGAGGTGCGCGGGGAAGCCCGTCGTCACGCTGACGCGGTAGCCCGCGGGGGACTTGCTGCAGGCGACGGCGAAGGTGTGGTCGGCCTCGCGGACGACGGCGCGCGACTGCGGCGGGGAGAGGTGCCGCGGGATGTGGACCTCGCGCTTGTCGGCGATCTTGGGGTTCGTGCCGCGCGACCACTCGAGGACCCAGCGCCGGCGGCGGACGAAGGCGTCGGGCGTGCGGAAGAGCTCGATGCAGACGTAGAGGTGGTGGTTGATGTCCGGCGGGGGGTGCGAGGGGGCGAGGTAGTAGTGGTTGAGCTTCATGACGAAGGCGCGCCGGTCTTGCGGGAGGAGGGCCTCGGGCACGAGAGAGGAGGAGGTGGAGGAGGGGGGGAGGAGGCTGGAGGTGCTGCGGCCCATTGTCACGTCCGAGTCGCCAGATTCTGAGGGTGTCGTGTCGTCGTCGTCGCCGCTGGGGGCGAGGCGCTCAAGGTGCTGGCGGGAGATGAGCATCACGTCCGGCTTGAAGTGGATGCCCTTGTTGGTGATGCGGATCTCCGTCTGCTGGATGGCCGCGTCCTGGATCGGGACGAGGCACGCGCCGTCGGCAAACTCGTCGGGGGACTGGGCGAGCAGGCCGCGGAAGGCCTGGGTCTCGTCGCTCGAGTCCCAGGCGAAGAGGGAGAGGTCGGTGCTGTTCTGGAGGATGGCTTCCTGAAGGCGGATGAAGGCCTTGCGGCCCTCGCCGTAGATCAGGGGCAGGTTGACGTCGAAGATGCCGAAGAGGCTGTAGGCGCGGTCCTCCTCCCGCTTGGTGCGGCGGCGCGCGGCCCAGGACATGCGCCGCGCGACGGGGACCTCGTACACGGCGGCCGGGTCCTCGAGGACTTCGCGGTCGATGCCGGTGATGCTGGCGAGGAGGTCGCGGAGGCGGGATTTGGAGCCGATGTCGTTCCAGTTCTTGTCGAAGAAGGTGATGTCTCGGGACGCGACGAGTTCCTGGAGGGTCCAGCCGCGGGAGAACCAGCGGCACTGGCCGAGCTCTGCAGCGGACAGCTGATCCGCGGCGGAGCGGAAGAAGCCATGGCTCTTCGTCCGCTGCGATGACGTTGCTGTTGTCGTTGTTGTTGTTGGTGTTGGGGGGTAGTCGGAGAGGTACGCGTAGCAGATGTGCGCCTCGTTGTACCAGCGGAACATGGAGTTGATGGACTCGGTCAGCTCGGCGCTGCTGCCCTTGTCGATGCAGCAGGTGTCGACCCAGGCCCACTCGATGCCGGCGGCGCGGGCGATCTCGCACGTCTTCCAGATCTTGGTGAAGCCGGGCTTCTTGGAGGCGTGGACGAAGTCGGCCATGTCGTGGAACGAGACCTCGCCGTCGGACCAGGTGTGCGAGAGGATGGCGTACGCGGCCTCCGAGGGGGGTCCGCCCTGGAACTCGGCGAGTTTGAGCGTCGTCGTGTTGATTAGCCACATGTTGGGTGATTTCGTCTCGTGATATACAGCATGGCAATGTGTGACGTTTGAGTTGTAATGTGAGGGACGGCTTTATGTTGTGGAAGTCTTTGCTGAAGATGAGGCTGTGCGGTGCTGATGTTGAGGCTTGTCAGCGCGGGGTGGGATCGCGCGGGATGGATGCAGGTAATCCTTGCTCTTTGGGGTTGTCTGCCCCAGTCAAGTTTGACGAACCGGTGTTGGGCATCGCTGCAGCGGAGACTTTTGTGTGATTGGACAGGATGATTTTCGACTTTGAACAAGTGAGACTGGGCGTGGTCTAGTTTCGGTGGTTGTTCTTGTAGGAATCCTTCAATTCCTACCCCTGAAGTCATACATCCAATCATGGTATTGAAAAGTTGGCTCTTGAACGATGAAATATCAGCCCTAAGCGTTTGTGTAAGTGACATGATTAACCATTCTGCCCTTTAGCCAAGGCACATTTTGGGTAGATATCTTGTATTTACTGCTAGTGCTCCAATCGTGCCTAGGCACATGAACCAAGTCATAGGGTTGGAACTCGGATAACATGTTGATGATCTGTACTCTACTTAGTTGCGGCGATCCCAACGATCATTCATCTCAAACACAGTTTCCACCCCTCCCGACGTAATCTCAACCGTATTCCGCACCTTGCCCCCTTGTAATATAATCGCCTCACTTCCGTCGTCACTAATATGGCCCGATGCTCTGGCCGCAGCACGCGAAGTAGTCCCGCTCTGGAACTCGCCCTCGGATTTGAGATACTTGCTGCCCGACCGGTACTTGCGCGCGTAGTAAGCCCTGGCGTCCCGGAGCAGAACACGCATTACTGGGATCGATGCGGCTATGATGGTGGCGTTGGGCTCGGCGTGGATCCAGATGCTCAGGACCGCGAGGCGACGTGAGACTACCCGAAATCGCGTCAGCTTTGGAATGCCTATGAGGGAGGCGGGGTGCCTGAGAGACTCACATTCGGGTCCAACGGCTCTTGCGGCCCAGTAAGACTCGACCGCCTTGACGATTGTCACACTTCCAGCTCTGCGTAGCGGTCGATATATCAGTACATGTTATGTGAAGTAACTCTTTCTGCAATTTTCGACTTACAGGCAACCAATGCCCATGGCAATCGCCACCCCAGCCTTTTCACGCTTGATCATTTGCAACCCCCAGACGACCTTGATCGGGATCATGGCCAAGATGAAGTCGGTCAGCGCTGATATGACTATCCAGCAGTGTCACCGTGTCAGCTCCTTATTTTGTTAAATCCTCTACGCAACATGTATGCTTACTTGAGCCGACCATGTTCATCCAAAGCCCGCTGTCAGCAGACCAACACGGCTGGAACGTATGCGGATCCGGCGCGCCGCAGTTCGCCCTCCAAACCAGCACCGAGTGCGCAACACACATGGCGTCCATCACGCACGCGACCACGATGACGAGCCACCTCGCCCAGCCGCTCGTGAACCTGCACAGCGTGAGCGCGAAGGAGGTCTTGCTGAAGGCCAGCGAGAGCTTCATCGCCGTGTCGGACGCGAGGTTCGCCGGCATGATCACCGGGCCCGTCAGCGTCGTGACAAGGTACCCCTTCCGGTAGATGACCGTCTGCAAGATGTCCGCTAGTATCAGGAACATCCAGCCGATGGACAGGAGGTAGTCGTCCCACCACATCTTCCGCGTGCGCGCGGCCCGGCAGTAGAGGCGCAGACCCAGAAAGACGGTCGACACCGAGGCCATGGTCCAGGCTGAGGATAGGACCATTGTAGCTACCGAGGGGTCCCCCGAGGGCATCGGGTACATGATTGCACCTTCCGACATCGTGAAGTCGTCGTTGAACAGAGATTTGTGGGACGCATTCTGACAACTCCCGTCTTCTGAGAAGATGGAGAGGGATACGCTATATTTGTACGGGATACGGTCTCATGCAGCAAGACCCCGTCTTTGACAGGTTTGACACCTTACGTAAGGCCTGTCATGACTTGTCAGTCCTGATGTAGATGGAGTCAACTTTCTTTTTCCTGTTTCCCGGGATTTGGACCCAGAAAATACCATGCACGTTCTCGGTACAATGTGTGAGGGTTTTGCGCGGCGGCACGATAATGAATCCGGTTGGACTGGATGATTATTGATACGGGCTCAAAGCTCCACTTGTGTCTTACGGGCGAAAAGGGTGTCTAGCAGGCTGCGATGTCTCGACGAGGATTCTCGTGGGGGCCCTGGATGCGATAAGACCCACGATGGTCGCTGCAGGAGCAGCACAATCTGCAGGAAATAGAAAGGATGCCTGCGTGAGCGTTGTTTTTCGGAATGTCGACCGCTGGCCCCTTCATCAAACGAAAGTTTATGAACCACAGATTTTACGATACCCATAGTATGAGAAACCTCGGTTGTTCGCGAGTTGGAAAAGGACATTGGCTGTGAAGTTTGTGACCTTCAATGAATCTGAGATTGAGCATCGTGGACTCCACGGAATCCACGCGCCCATCCATCCTTGTTCAACGCCTGAAGTCGTGGGTCTCAAGCAGCCAACATGACGAACCAAATTCAACGCGCCATCCCCATTATCAAATGCAGATAAACTCGCCTGTACGAAGGAATGCGTGATCAAGACTGCTGGCCCTGTCTCCAACCCTCCACGCCGCTCCGGGTGGGGCCCCGACCCCGGTCCCACCCCGGCGACGCCTGCCAGAGCAGCGCCATCTCCGGGCTCGGAGTAGCCGGACACAAGCAGCGACCGATAGCACATATGGGCAGAACCAACAAAGTCCGACTGAACCCATTCCCCCACCAAGAAAAAAACGATTCATGAACATCGTTCGATCTTTGTTGCCTAGAACGAGGGGTGCCGAGGAACATTTGGACCTTGTAAGGCGACGCTCAATGGCAAGACATTGCTAGGCCGCTGAAGAAGGCCGCATATGCAGCAATTGCAAAATATTGGCGGAAGAGACTTCCGAGAGCCGGCTGGCGTCGTTGGAACCCCCCACCTATCGCATCTTACCATTGACGCGACCCTTTCCCCCTGGGCAATGGAGAGGGGTTACGCGAATGCGACGAACCATCAACGGACTCTTTTCCAATGAACATTCGCAGCACGCGAGAGTGGGATTGTAGCCACGCGAAGTTTCCCAAATTATTCCTAGCGAGGTCCTGTGGATATGTATTCCGTCTTACTGCATGCCTGCATGGAACCCACGCCCGAACAAGAAGAGTGGTTGGCGCCCCCTACAACGGTCATAAAGGGCTTGTTGCCTCTTTTCAAACTGGAAAGTCTCCCTGAATGAACATGCGTGAATAGTTTTCAAGTGAAAATTAGACGAACCATGGCTCCCCGACTTCCTCGGCTGGCTACTCTTGCGACCGTTGTCCTCGCCAGTCTTGCATCTGCAACTCCCGGGCTCGTTGCTCGGCAAGCCAATGAGACCCTGGGTAGAGGAGTAAGAACCCCCACCAAACTCATTGCTTTTGACAGAAGAAACGCTCAAACCCCCTCTCCAGTGCGCTGCTCTCGTCCACGCCGGCCTCTCACCGCAACTATTTTTCTCGGCCGATAGCGAGTACGTCGAAACGCTCGAGTCGTACTACGACGGGGCCGTCCAGGAGGTCACCCCGCGGTGCGTCTTCAAGCCGGAGAACACGGCGCAGGTCGCGACCGCCCTGAAAGCGCTCAGCTCCGAGGGCGGCGGCTGTTGGACCGTCGCGATTCGCAGCGGTGGACACTCGCCTATTCCGAACAACAATGCCCAGAACGGTGTAACGATCGATCTTGGGCGGCTCGATTCAGTCACTTATAGGGAAGATGAAGATGCCGAGGTACGCAGTTTTGAGAAGAAACTCGTGTGTTTGTCTCACTTGCCGGAGGGGGGGCTGACGAGTTTTATGGAAGGGTCGTGGAATCGCTTCGATCGGCTCCGGGGCCAGATGGGGTGATGTGTACACTGAACTTGAGAAACAGGGCGTCATGGTCACTGGCGGACGGGAAGGCCATGTCGGTGTTGGTGGTTTTCTTCTTGGAGGCGGTTTGTTTCCCTGGCTGAAGCATTGAAGGCGCAGGCTAACTCGTTTTGAAAGGCTTTGCTTGGCAGTCTGGTAAGCATGGCATGGCGTGCGACAACGTCGTCAGCTACGAGGTCTGCATTCAGGAGACAGATGCTATGGTATTGCCGGCTGCTGATATAGTCTTTAGGTCGTTCTTGCCAATGGCACAATCATCACTGCCACCTCGACCAGCCACCATGACCTCTGGCGGTCTCTCAAGGGCGGCTTGAACAACCTCGGTCTCGTCACGCGATTCGACATGCGAACGTTTCCTTCCCATGACGCCTACGGTGGCATCACGGCGTTTCCCTACGAGCAGGCTGAAGCCGTCTTGGAGAGGCTCGACGCAATGATCCGAAGGAATCCAGAGAACCCCGCCGAGAACGGCTTCGTTTCCTTGTCGTGGAACCCTGCCACGGGTCCCTCCGCGGCATTCGTTCTCGCCAACGTCGATGGTGTAGAGAACTCGACGTCATTCGTGGGGCTCGAAGACTTGGGACCCATCGTCGACACACGCTCTCACGCACCAATTTCAAGTCTGGTGAAGCAACTCGAAGGAGGGTTGGGGCTCTACAACGTGTGGTTCACCATCTCATTCCACTCCTCCATGAGCATGGTCCGGAAGGTTATCGAGGTTTTTGACGACCTCACCGCAGAATTTGAGGGCATTCTCGACGACAATGACCGGATTATCTTTGTGTTGACACCTTTGCCGACGAACTACGCGGGACACGGCGAGAATATTCTCGGCATCAACGACGGGAGCTACGAACCAAGCATGGTGCTCCAGGCCGAAGCTCTGCTTACCACGCCGGAGCACAAGGAGCTGTTGACAAAAGCTCTCCAGCGTGCAGTCGAAAGCACCATCTTCCTATGGTCTACCAATACGCACCAGCGTACAAGGTGGAAGTACCTCAACTATGCTAACCCTCTCCAAGACGTGTGGTGGACTATTGGGAAGGACCGGTTTCTACTGAATCGCACGGCTCAGGCGTATGATCCGACTGGTTTCTTTCAGACACGGGTTTCGGGCGGATTCAAAATATCACAATCTGACTAGCCTTGCCACAGACGGTATGCCGAGGCATCGACAAATGCCGATGAAACTTGTGTATGACTACGAAATCGAAATCAGACCTGAAATACAACCAAATCGCACTTGTGGCTAAATATGTGAGGGCTGGATACCCCTGACCGTTTACAGGTATAGCTCATGGTAGGCAGCATTGATCGTATCGGAAGCCTTCTCACCGACCATGTAGACCGCGTTCTGGATGCGGCAGTCGGGGATGACAGGGATGGCACGAATGACAGAGGTATAAATCACACGCAGGCCTGTGACACTAAAGACTCAAAGCTTGCCGTCGACGACATCCTGTTCGATGCTGGGAGACATGCGAGTAGTGCCGCAAGGGTTTAAGGTCCACGTTAAGTCTCACAATTCTTAACATAGTCCAAGCAACCTGCTCGAGAGAGAAATGGGACGATTTGCGTGATTCGGTCTGGGAGCGCTCCAAGATCGTCTCAATCATGGCCTCGTCGGAGGAGCGGTGAAGGCATGTACACCGTCATTCTATGCCAGGGTGAAGTCTAAGATCGCACAGGGTATCTTGCTTTTGCACTCTTCAATCGGGAGTCTCGCCGGTGGCTTGGTACTCAGCCAGATAACCCCCCAATTACCTCATTCGAAGAATGTACACAAGATTCTGACGCCGAGTCCGCAAACTGCAGCAATCTCTAAAGCGTAGCACAAAGCTTATTGTTTCGCTTAGTGAGCCATCCCCACAGGACACCTCCGCTTAATGCCGACTACCGTGGCCATGTGGAACTTGAAAAACGACCCTAGTACCGGCCGCTGTCAGAGGGGAGTCCGCTCCTAGTGTGTATGGTCAGTATAATTCGTTGCTCAGAGTAGGATCACTGCCAGCGTGATTATAGAGAAGTGTCGCTCATGGAATTTGGATTAAGGGGAGTTCTGAACATACGCACACTCTGTGGTCTCAACTTTCAAGCTAGCAAGAGATTAAGGTAGGTTTGTAAATGGAAGGGTATATGATTTTTCTAGTCGATATTCGCGTCCATGCCAAAACATTCGCAGAAGTGATAACAGAAAGCTTTAAAGCACAAAATCTTGGTCTCTACACTTAGTTATGAATTGCGGTGGGAGATTGATGACCTGAAGCCTGATGTTAGTCAGATCAATGTGTTTCTCCCAGTAGAGTACATATTGTGGACACCGTGATTGTTGCCTGTCTCGAAGCTTGAAATGCTTTCAAGTAGTGGGCTAAAAGCAGCAATCATCCTGTTTGATTTAGTTCACTTGGCCTTACAGCATGCCATCATGACAAGCTGGTTAGGGTTAGCCTTTGTACCTTAGATGTTGTTCCTCAAATACTTTGAATTACGCAGCATGTAGAACTTATACTGCTGCCGTTTGAAGAATGACCTAACATTGGTACTTGACCTAGGTTCTTATGACAACACTGACGCCCGAGAAGGGAGGCATCTTCTGCTGACGGTGGACCAGAAGGTGAGGACGGCTTAGGTTTGTGATGGATGTGATCGATATGGTACTCGGCTCACTGAAACCAATTTAACTTGGTAGCAAGATTATTGCTTTTTGCTTAATCAAGCAAAGGATGTTCTCTTACAGGCCCTCCTGGTTTTGACTCGTATCAGAGTCGGTTAGGTTCAAGGAGGCTCTGCGGGAAACCCCCACTCACGCAACTTTACTAACTCTAAGCATGCAGCGGAGAGCAAGGCAACCGCCTAAAGGCGCGTCGTTGTATATTTATACCACTTTTTGTTTCCCCCGTTTGTCCTTCGGTCTTTCTTTGTCGACTTGATTTGAAAAGGGGGATGGATCCATGTTGTGTGGCAAGCGGCTGGTGTTCGCATAGCGCACTGTCCAGTTATACGAATACGCGGCCCGCGGGAGTCTGAATGCGAACCCCGAGTATCGACCGCTGCGCCCACTACCAGTTATGAAATTCTTTACTAATTACTGCCAAAGTCAACGGAGGTGCATAGTACCGGAGATTATGAAAGACTTTTAGATCGCGGAGATCCCATAGAAAACACGCGTAACACTGCCTCGATTTCATCAATAGCATTGACCCACAGGTTGAATCCGCGGGAAGGAGAATCATCATCATGGAGCCAATGGGACGAGCTAGCTATGCTAGCTGGCTCTGCTTGTTGGCGCGCTTTCGTATAGCTTTAGACTATGGGGTAAGAATGAACATACTAATCAGAAGTTGGCATGCCCTACGATGACAATATATATAGGAACGATTTTTTGCAATGAGATGTGATTCTTCTCTCTCTTCTTCAAGTCACAGCATCATCTGTTTCTACCAGCCAACGCTCGTTCATCTATTAATTCTTTACTCCTTCGCTCTGGACTTCCAATAATTCAAAAACCATGGGTATCAACAAACTTCTCGCGGCGTCTGCCATGGTCGGCTGCTCTCTCGGAGCTGCCATCAACGACACCACCCGAACGCTTGAGCTTGCGCCTCAGTATCACAACGGCACGGTCTCTGTCGAGCACCTCTCTGTGGCTGGCAACCTCGATGGCTTCAAGATGGTGACGCCGGCCGCCCGGGCGTCTACCGACTTTTGGTATTTCGACGTCTTCTCCAAGGCCACCAACCAGACGCTCAACATCGTCTTCTTCAACACTGGCGAATTCAAGGCGTACCCTCATCCTCTCGCCCTTCAGGTTTCCGGTACCTATGCCAACGGAACCGACTTCTACTACGAAGCTTTGGCAGACTCCGGCGTCACTCTCACCAACGGACCCAAGGGCATCACTGGTGACTGGAAGGGAGTCGGCAGCTTCGATGGGTCCGCTTTGGACAAGCCTGATGTTGAATACCACATCAATATTGACTCTTCCGTCATGGATATCAAGGGCAACATCACCTTCAAATCTGTAAGAATCTCTCATGCGCACCCAAGCAGGGTCAGCAGTTCAGATCATTAACCAGAAGGAACTAGACCGCGCCGGCTCACTACCCCTGCGACCTGAACGGCGCTGTTGGCGTCACTCAGAACCTCCTCCCCGGACTTTACTGGGCGAACGCAGTCCCCGACGCTGACACCACCGTTGATCTCACCGTCAAGGACACCGCCATAAAATTCACGGATGGAGTTGGGTACCACGACAAGAACTGGGGCAACCAGTCCATCATCGACGGACCCCGCTACTGGGACTGGGGTCACGGTCGCGTCGGACCCTACACGGTCGTCTGGTACAACCTTCTCGACTACAACGGCAACGAGAGCCGCCGCTCCTACGTGGTCAAGGATGGCGAGGTCCTCATGGTCAGCTGCAGCCTTGACAGCATGATTGTCCGCCAGAGAGGAGGC
The DNA here is from genome assembly GCA_014705045.1 of Colletotrichum theobromicola. NCBI lineage: Eukaryota > Fungi > Ascomycota > Sordariomycetes > Glomerellales > Glomerellaceae > Colletotrichum > Colletotrichum theobromicola. The sequence continues at coordinate 33,216 of JABGLZ010000474.1, read as the reverse complement.
AAGGCTACGTGGCCTCCTCTCACTGGTCTGCTAGAGACCGAGGGCATCTCAGTCAACTACACTCTGCCCAGCGGCGAAATCCTGGCTTTGGACATTACTACTAAGCTGATTGTCAAGGACGAGGATGGCATTTACCAGCGTGCCAATGGTCTTATCAAGGGTGGAATCGTTGGCCAAGAGACATTTGAGGGCCAGTGTCATTACGAGGAGTTCATCTTCGGTATCGTCACAGACTACACCCCTCAGGTCTAAGGGCCCCGAAGACTCGGTGAGAGGTTATCAGTTCTCATACTATCACTTGGCTAACGAACTTCAAGAGTTTTTGGTGAAGCTGGTGGTTATCCCATATCTTGCACCGCTGTATTAGTTATCATTCATTAGGCACCTATGCGCCTGGCCTTTTGCCGGGTCTGCTTGTTTACAATATCTCTCTTTGCTCTTGACCATAGAATACAGACGCGCTGAAGTGTTAGTCGGAGAGCCTCCTGTATACAAAGGAATAGGTTTCATAAAAATATGCTGCCAAGAATGCTTTTCTTTCCATTTCGTGCCGCTTAGGCTATGTGCCCTTGAAAGCTTGAACCCACCAATACAACGAGTCTGGGAAAGACCTTCAGGGCCACGCTTCTCCGTAACCTTTGAACGCATGCATCCAAGGCTTCTGGCACAGTAATCTAGCTGTCAAGAGAGACTTGACGTGAAATGGTGTAGCTGAGATATACCAAGTCTTCAGCTCCACCAACAGATTCGGCCTAGTCGTTCTTCAAGGATGACGTTTTATTCAGCCGTTACTCGGCGATACGGAAGTCCGCCTAATTCGTCTTGCCAAACACGGTAGACGTCCACATTACAGCGTTTACCTTTCATTTTCTCGAGGCCAAGCATGTTTCCACCCCCTTCAGCCTGTGATGATATAATGGCACCTCAGGACTGGAACACAGCGATGAATGAGTTCGAACTTGGCTCCGGCGCTGGAGCAATGGCTTCTTTTGTGGTGGCATATTACCATGTCATTCAATAGGTGCCTATCTTGAGTTGGTTTCCTGTTCCGTCACAAGGGTCTTTGAGTTTAGCGATGTCGATGCAGACGAACTATTTGCACAAACCTATTACAACATCGCCTTCAGCCTTCCAGCATCTGCCTTGCACGCTGCGTCTACCAAACCCATTACCTCAACAAGTTTCTCATCCTGAAGCCTGGGAACAACGACCTGCACGCTCAAGGGAGTTCCCAGATACAGCCGTCTATCAATCCTGGTCTCATCCCAAAGCTCCCGATTTCTTTCATCCCAGCTGCTGATCGCCTTGCCTTCCTGTGGCTTCCCAAGCTCCAGATCACCCTCTTCGACCTTTCGAACAGGCACAGTGCCTGCGGGATAATCGAGCATCACCCAGCTGCTAGTCAGCCCAACAGCATTGTATCCGTCTATGGGCGGTACAGGATGCGGCGCCAGGGGGCAAACGATCGCGTCAATTCTTTGCGTCCGGCGGCCATGCTCATCATCCTCGACCCAGATCTTGAGCACCTCACGTTCGATCCGTGACCGCTGAGCTTGGATCTCGGCTACACGGGTAAGTGGTTGAGGCACCCCTCTCTTCATTCGGGCCGCCGTCCAAGGTACCAGAGGCTCTCCTGTCGCTTCAATCATGTCAAGCATCGGGCCCGAGCCGTCGACGCCCATGAGCTTGTTCATCACTGACTGCGCTGTCGTTAGCGCTTTCAGAATTTCGAGCGGCACTACCTTGATGTTGGCTGTATGTGCGAGGGAGGCAGCTACTTCATCGAGCATGTTCGCGATCGGCGGGTGAACAACGCAGTTTCCATCGCCGCGAAGAACGCCGATGACGAGCTCGCCATTCTTCCCGCTCCCCGAGGCCTTCATGCTGCGCGGAGTCGGAGACCACGATGTCGGCATACAATCTGCCCCCCACGATGATGCCCGGGGCATGACCTCTCTCAGAAGAGTATCGATGTCCTCAACACTCCTGCCGATCGGGCCAGCGACGGCTTGCACTGAAGCCCGACTCATTCCCTCAAACCCAGTGAGTACTTGCCCCCCATACGGCACGCGACCGTTTGATGGCTTGAATCCATAGACACCATTGCACATGGCCGGAACGCGTATGCTGCCGCCAATATCGGTGCCGATGCCAATCATGCTCCCTTTCATAGCTACTAGAACACCCTCGCCGCCGGAGGATCCGCCCGCAGTGCATAACCGATTGATGGGGTTCATTGTTCGGCCAAAGACGTTGTTCACCGAGTCCAAGCTGGCCAGCGTCTGAGGAATGTTGGTCTTTGCTATGATGACGCATCCCAGCGAGAGAAGTAGATTGACTAAAGGTGCGTTCTCCTTTGCTGGCTTATGGCACAGTGAAGCCAGGCCCATGGAGGAGTCGACACTGGTAATGTTGAACGTGTCCTTGACAGAGACGGGAAGACCGTGCAGCGGACCAAAGGGCTTGCCATGTTCGTTGAGATACTTATCTAGAAACGCGGCGCGTTCTAGGGCAGCATCAAAGAGGGGCTCGGTCAGGCAGTTCGTGAGCTGCTGGGCGATGGCGGCGCGGTGGCAGAAGGCCTTGGCGACTTGGACGGCGGTAAAGTCTCGTGATGAAATGGCTTTCACAAGTCTCTCGATGGTGTAGCCCTCGGTGATGGAGATCTCAAGCCCGGAGAGGAATCGGCTGGGGACGCTCAGAACATTCTGGGGGCCGTCTCGGAGACGAGGTGGATCTCGCGGGATGACACTGGTCGGGATGTGCCACTTTGCGGGGATACAGGCTGCCCGCTCGGCTTGCTTGCGCCGGGCGATTGGGATCCACGGTGCTTCTTGCAATTGCGATGACATGTTGAAGTGTTTTATTCGGAAAGTTGGGAGCACCTCAGTTGTTCAATGCTGAGAATGAATAAAGAGCAACCTGCTGTTTTCGTGGGAAGCGGTCTGATCAAACTATTCATGAAGCCTGAGGGGGCTCAAGCTCAGACTTGCGTTGAACCTCGGCAGATACTGAAGAAAAAGTTCGCTATGAGGCCTGCTGTTTAGAACCCGTGTCGGCTTAACAATTAATACCCCAACTCAGTTCAGATCCATGTTTGAAGTAGGTTGCTGTCCTGCATGACAGTGCGTCTACCCCACGCTGATCACTCATGTTCGATACGTACCTTACCGCCTGGTGATGGTGGATGTTTGGTGAACGGCCGCCGTTGGTGCATTTTCACTTAGACCCATGTTGCGAAAAGGCATTAAGACGTTGCCGTACGTATCAATGAGACGGTCAAGCTCGGTGTAGTTCTCTTCATCTCTAAACTCTCAACGCAGTCTTCAAGCGGAGCACTGACAGATAGATAAGTGAGAGGCACCATCCTGAATGAAGAGATCAACACAGTCAATCGCCCGACCTGGGCAACTCGTAGGCTTACATTGATTCTTCAACCAAACAGAGAAGACTTTAGTGACGAAGTCTCCCGGTGATAGACACGCTGTTTTGAATTCTCCTGTTATCTATCTCTTATCTCCAACCCATCCAATCCATCAACGGTGAACCTTGCCATCGACGAATTTTCCCAAGGAAATCATCGAGAAAATAAGATTACTCGACTCCACTTCCCTCCTAAAATCGGACTCGCCCGACACGACGGCAACCGTTATCCATCAAGATAAGCAGCAATGGCGGGCTACAAGTACGCAAACACCGGTTCATCCGAAAAGTTTTGAAGGATCACCGGTCCAGTCCCTCTCGACACGCCCGGTGAGACCATCACGAGATGCTCGCCTCAACGCTGCAGATCGCCCTCAGCGCGCTCCTGGTGCAGCCGGCCCTGGCAGCCCGCAAAAACCTCATCATCGACACTGACATCTTCAGCGACTGCGAGTCAGCTTCCCCCTGTATCCCTCTCCTTGAAGAACTCAATTCCTGACTGACCGCGACAGTGACACCGGCGCGCTCCTCATCGCCGCCACCTCCCCGGAGGTCAACCTGCTGGGCGTCAACGTGAACTACCCCTCCTCCTACTCCGTCACCGCCACCTCCGCCATCCTCGCGCACTACAACCAGTCCGGCGTGCCCATCGGCGCGCGCCGCCCGCTCACCAACGAGAGCTTCTTCGACACCTTCGCCTACGACCTCGGCGAGTACGCCAGCAAGATCTCGTACCACTTCTCCGGCGGCGCGCTCCCCTTCGGCGCCGCAGAGGACGCCTGGGACGCCGTCGCGCTGTACCGCAAGCTCCTCGCCGGCGCCGACGCGCCCGTGACCATCGCCTCCGTCGGCTTCTTCGAGAACCTCTCCGGCCTGCTCAACTCCACCGCGGACAAGTACTCGAACCTCACCGGCCCGCAGCTCGTCGCGAGCAAGGTCGACCAGCTCGTCGTCATGGGCGGCGGGTACCCGTCCGGCCGCGAGTTCAACTTCTTCGGGGACAACCCGCTCGCGACGGCGCACGTGGTGAACAGCTGGAAGGGAAGGGTGGTGTTCTGCGGGACGGAGGTCGGGGCGGCGGTGCTGTCCGGCGCGAGGCTGCTGGCGGAGGGCCCGGCGACGGACCCGGTGCGGCAGGCGTATGTGTATTACAACTTCTACCGCCCGAGGGAGTCGTGGGACCCGCTCACGGTGTTGTATGCGATCCAGGGCCTGGGCGATTTGTTCGAGTACGGGAACGAGTTTGGGTATAACCACGTCTTTGCGAATGGGTCGAATGAGTGGGTTTATGATGAGAGTGTCACGGATCAGTTCTGGTTGAAGCTCAAGGTTGATAATGTCACCGCGGCGGATGCCCTTGACAAGCTCTACCTCGAAGGGGCTTTGTCGGCGACCAACGCAACTCGAATCTGAGCAGGCTGTTCGCGGGCAACAACATAATGTTTACGTTCGATTTCGCAGCCGTCATTCAAGTCGAGGTTGTTGGTCTCATACAGAGAGCGCAATGCTCGACCGTCTATCTTGTCAATTGAGAAAACATTGAACTCACCCGAGAACGAGATATACAACAGTGCAGGGGACCTCAGTATCCGCAAACAAACCATGCCGATCAGCAAATAAGCTTACTATTCGAGGCCGGAGATAGCGCGAAGGGGGTCATTCTCCCCAAAGCACCGCCAAGATCACACGCAGCCATTCGAGCGCATGCAGCGGCAAGGATTCTCCAAAATACCACCTTCCATGTTCTGCCCCCGTTCCCCGTTGAGTCCGATGATGCCACCCGCGCAGCGGCCGCTGCAACAATGACACTGAACGGACGAGATTCTGCGCAAGATTTCGCCTGCAATTGAGGTCTTTTGCTTATCTTGCTCAATTGCTCTCAAGGCCCGACTCGTATTGCCCCGCATCGAGGGTCGCTTCGTCCATCCGAGATGTCGAGATTGGGGAAGGGTTGGTGGGTCTTTGGCGGCATGGCGATAGTGCTTGATGCAACCCCATAAGCCAAGACTACCCATCACAGCATGTTTTGGTGGTGTAAGTGAGAAAGTTATAAAGGGGTCGGGCAGACGCAGGTACAATGGCGATCTCGAGGGCCCTGATCTGCAAGGCTCTCAGGTCTGAAGGTAGACGGAAGAACATTGCTTCAAAATGGTTGCTTGGAAAGCCTCCGTCGCGGCATTGGCCGGCGTCGTGACACTCGTCTCGGCATCCTCCAAGAGAGACGAGGTTGCGCCTACGATTGAGAAGACGACCGTCCCGGGCGCGTTCATCCTGGAGCTCGCTGATGACCAGGTGGGTTTGATCTAGCGTTTCCGCACGCATCACTTCAACTAATACCTTTCCAGGATGCCGCCAGTCTCATGGCAAAGCTTGAGTCGGAAGCAGGCCTCGCCAAAGTCTCGCAACGCTTGGCCCTCAGCTCCAAGATCTTCGAGGGTGTCTCCATCAACGTTGACAACGCGAACGACGAGACGGCGGCGAAGATCGCCAGCCTGGCGCAGGTCAAGCAGCTCTGGCCTGTGCCCCTGATCTCTGTGCCCAAGCTCGACATCACCTGGACCGGAAAGGATAAGTCGGCCGTCTCGAAGTACAAGCGCCAGGCCAACTCGACCGACACCTGGCCGCCTCACGTCATGACCCAGGTCGACAAGCTCCGCGCCAAGGGGTACACCGGCCAGGGTCTCAAGATCGGCATCGTCGACACGGGCATCGACTACACCCACCCTGCTCTCGGCGGTTGCTTCGGGCCCGGCTGTCTGGTGGAGTACGGCGAGGACATTGTCGGCGACTCGTACGACGGCACGAACACCCCCGTGCCGGACGACGACCCCTTCGAGAACTGCTTGGGTCACGGGACGCACGTTGCCGGTATCATTGCGGCGATGGAGAACCCCATGGGGTTCACTGGTGCCAGCCCCGATGTCAAGCTAGGCATGTACCGAACCTTTGCGTGCAACGGCCAGACGACGGGCGATGTCCTCATGGCCGGCGTCATCAAGGCTTTTGAGGATGGCTCTGACATCATCACCGGTTCCATTGGCGGACCGAGCGGGTGGGCTGGGGAGGCGTTTGCCGTGACCGTGGCGAGGATTGTGGATGCCGGTGTTCCTTGTACGTTTGCTGCGGGCAACGAGGTTGGCGGCACTGAGGGCCTCTTCGGGATCAGCACGCCGAGCACCGGCGATGGAGTCATCTCCGTTTCTTCGTACCAGAGCCAAGGCGCGGACAGTCCCGGGACGGTGTCCGCTTACACCAGCTGGGGTCCGACCTTCGAGCTCACTCTTGCTCCGAGCTTCGGTGCGCCGGGCGCTGGGATTCTTTCGACTTGGCCCGTGGCGCTTGGTGAGTATGCTGAAGCGTCTGGAACTTCAATGGCGACGCCTCTCGTGGCTAGTATCGTCGCCCTCGTATCTCAGGTAAGCCGTTCAAAACATATTAACAAGCCTCGGCTTGACGCCGCTGACACCGACAGGCACGAGGAACGAGGGACCCCGATCTGATTAAGCGCCTCCTCGCATCCACCGCGAAGCCGGGTCTCTCTCAGAACTACGGCGTCCCCAACATCGATGCCGGCCTTGGGCCCGTCCCGCAACAGGGCGCCGGTATGGTCCAAGCCTACGATGCAGCCTACGCCACATCCGTCGTCAACGTCGCAGGCCTCTCCTTCAACGATACCGACAATCTCGTCTCCGAGGCATCTTTCACAGTCACCAACGTCGGCGACACGCCCGCCACGTACAACGTCTCCCACGTCCCGGCTCTGACAGCCATCACGCTGTCTGACATTTACCGCAGCAGCTCGCCTGATCTGGAGACCGTGTACGCCAGTCTGATCTTTGAGCCGTCCTCATTCACCCTCAAGCCGAATGCCACAGGCGAGATCCGTATTAGTGTCGTTCCGCCCCAGGGCCTTGACGCTGCTTCCCTGCCCATATACTCTGGCTGGGTTGCCCTGAACGGAACCAACGCCGACGGCGAAATCGCGCTTTCTGTGCCGTACATCGGTGCCGCGGGCTCGATGAAGAACGTCACCGTCCTTGCGTCGAACCGTATTTGGCTCAGCCGCAGCGACGACCCGCGCGGCTCAGAGGTCGCAGCCAACACAACCTTCCAGTTCGCCGCCCCCGCCGAGCACCCCGACTGGGCGCAGCCTCTGCTCAACACGACGGATCTGATCTTGCCGGTTGGTGCGCTGCCTGATCAGTATGTCTGGCTGGTCATGGGCAGCGCTGAGGTCCGCGTGGAGATTGTGCCGCTCGATGAAAACACCGACGGAAAGGACAACGGGCTTGGAATCGTCACGCTAGGCAATGTGGCGGGGTACCCGGTGACATACCGCAGACCCATCGGGTGGACGAGCCCGTGGGACGGTACGTTGGCTGATGGGTCTTGGGTTCCGGCTGGATGGTACCGCCTTAGCATCTTTGCGCTGAAGATCGCAGCGGACAGGACTGTGCCTGAAGGCTGGGACCGGTATGACTCTCCTGAATTCTTCGTCCGGTATGTAGATGCGTAGAGACCCATCAGCGGCATCTACGGATGCTAGAATTCGAGAATTCATAAATTTCTTGTATTATAATGAGATCAACTCCATAAACATTCTCGACAACTCAAGGCTTCACCGAGCCTGACCCGTACGTTGTCTTGTAGAACTGGTTTGTTTCAATCTCCTCCATTCCGATACCTTGCAACGCAATCTTCTTGACGTAAGCAGGATCGAAGTTCTGGTTGAGGTACTCGATGATCATCGAGAGACCAGCTCCCGCTCCGCCTGCCGTCCAGAGCTCGCCCTTGCCCTCGCCGTCGTACTCCTTCTCCTCGACGACCCATCTTTGGTCGAGCCACTCAGTGTCGGGGTGGATCTGCCTCGCAAACGCCAAGAACTCCCTGTTGACTGTGGCCTTCTTTCCCTTCAGCACACCAGCACTGGCCAACCACGGCGAGCCGATGCAGGTTGTCATCCAGACACGTGTCTTGGCAAAGGCCTCCTTCATGAAGCGATCGGCTTGAGGTGGTCTGTGGGAGGGGAGAGGTCCGCCGATGAGGACAAGATCCAGGTCGCGCGGACAGTCGTCGTAGGTGATGTTTGGGACGAACTTGAGGCCTGGCGTCATCTCGGCGGGCTCGAGGGTGGAGGAGATGAAGTAGAACTTGATCTCGGGTGCGAGTCCCTCGAAAGCAGTGAAGCCTGGATCGAAGGACTTGACCTTTTCGTAATACTCGAGTGAAATGTTGCCAAATAGGTCGATACCCATGATGTCGCTCAGCTGAACGGCTTCGAGCATTACTCCAATGCGGAGGGACTTTTTATCGCCAAGCTTTGTCGCCATTTTGAATCTCGTGGGTCGCTGTTGGTAGGATGTTCAGGGTAAGTGTCGTTGAACGGTCAGGTGAGATCAGATGAGCGTGGATTTGTCTATTGTTGAGTCTTTGGGCAAGGTGCGGATTGCGACCATTTATAGTTCGACTGCGAAGTGCCCGAAATAGGCATGTCGTCGTCTCCTGCAAGGACCGGGTCCCTCTGGATACAGCTGCCTTTTGCAATTGTTTGCCTTATTCAGCGCCGTCGTGGGGCCTCAAACACGGAGGGTCGCGACGGTCTCCAGCGGCTCCAGCGCGGCCCCTTGCGCTAAACGGTCCATCGTCCGATGCGTCGCTTGCAAACTCCACAAAGAGCCGAGAGGGAGCGGGAAGTCTAACTGAAAGAGAGTGGAAGTTTGCTCGACGGTGGTGGAGATGGAGTCCGGGAGACAGAGAAATGGAGTCCCTGTGGAACCTTGACCGCGCCGATCGACGATTTAGATCCGAGGGTTGTCGGATGTTAGGCTGTCGCTCTTTATCCGGAGCGGGTACTGTTGGTCGGACCGTCGGAGATGATGCCCGCTCAGCTTTTGGCTGCATCCTCCGCAACGCATTCACAACAGCGCGGTCATTGTCCGTCGGTGACTTGGGGGTTGTCGGAGGTGAGCATCATGATCGGCCCCGGGGCCAATTCGCAGATTCGGAGCCGAGGCGCTGGCTGCATCCAGCAACGGTATTCTGTTATTGAGGCATCAGTTTGCGATCAAATGAAAGGAGTCTGGCATTTCTCACAACATAATCCAAAGAGACCTTCGTGGGATGAAGGGCTGTTTCTTTTGTTCCTCGTTGTATGGAGAGAAGTTGTGGAAGGCAGAGGGAAAGGGGGAGAAGGAGGCAAGGGAGACCTGCTCTTTCCTCTCTTGCAACTGAATTCACGACGGGAAGGAGGAGTAATAGGTCGATGCCTTCCCAGCTTCGTCACATGGAGGGGAAGGTGCTCGATTGTTCTTGCCTGATTGGGTCGTCTACAACATGACGACACCTTCAACGGCCAAACTGTTCCAACCCGTCCGCCTTCAACATTTCGTGGGCGTCGGCTGTCCCTTTACATGACGTGGATCAACCAGTTGATTCTTTCGATACATCTATTGCCCATCTGAACAATCTTGCAATCAAATCCACGTCCAGCCCTGGCCATTTCAATCCACCGCCATGGATGTGGCGGTGGCGGAGCCGAGCCCGCGGGAATATGCCCGCAACGAAGGCCTCTTCATCAGCTCAAACAGGCACATCTCGGGCCGGACTAAAGCCATCTTCGAGAAGCTCCGGAAGTCGCCATACTTTCCAATTACTGCCACCGTCGAAGATAACGATGACCTCTCTGCACTGGTCATCCCCGACCCGATCTTCCCTCCAGAGACCGACTTGGAGAAGGGGAGCCCCGACAATGCGGTAACTAAGATCATCGGAATCGATGATGAGGCCGACATGATGAAGCTGGCTCTGGAGGCAACCTATCCTCGGCGTCGATTCGCGACGGCAGTGAGCAAGCTGGAGCTCCCGTCTCTCCGGTCCGACCCAAGACACGACTCCAAAGCCTTCAACAAGACTATCTCTGAGGCGAAGATGCACGATTTCTTTCGGCGACCAAACCCCCTCGTCATGGAACCTGTTGATGAGGACAAGGATGAAGGTCTTGCGCTGCCCAAATCTGCTCGACATTTCCATGATCAGCTTGCTAGAGGAGCCGAGCCTGAAGAAATCGACTACACCGAAGAGGACCTAACCTACGTGGCCGAAGCTGTATACCAAGAATGGACGGATAAGAACCTCCAAGATCTGATCTTCCTCGAAATGTCTAAGCGTTTGGGTTAGCCCGTAACATCGGAGAAGAGTATCCGCTAACATCCCCTGTAGGAGCGCGTCCAGTCCATGACGCCCCCTCTGATGCCACCGCCTCTTGACACCGAGTCGGAGGAAAGTTTTATACCAACCAGCGAGGCTTGCAGACTAGAGCCATTGTCCGATCCCGACAGTCTTATTGCGTACGATTTGGACACAGCCGGCAAATTAATGGATGAGATGGCCGTGGAGGAGATTCAACCTGATGTGGATGTGATGGAGATGATTGGATTTCCATCTGATCCCCCGTTTCCGGAGAGTTCTCCGTCTCTCCAGCCCACTGAGGATTTGAAGATGGAGGTACCCATCTTATGCAAGCCTGAAGAACCTCCATCGGCGAGTCAAGACGAAGCCTCTTGCCGAGCGCTTCTGAGCACAGTCCCATGCCTAGGTTCCAAAGCTGAAGATGTTGATATCGATTCCATGCACGAGACGGATACCAAGTTTGAACAAGACTTCAACCTGCTTCTCGAACACAAGACCGGAAAGTTGATGAGGATGGCGGAGCAAGAGCAGATCCACGTTGCCGATGCCATTGCCAGATTTCAGCCTCCAGTCGTCGACTTTAGTATCCCAGAGCCACAATGGTGCGGGGTGCATATCAAAGAGACATCTGAAATGTTCCGTTGGATCTTCCACGAATATGATGGTCACATGAAGGCGCCAACCTGGCCCAAGATGCGGTCTGAGATTACCGAGTTGAAGTGGCAACCCTTCAACACGTCATTGGGCCGCGTCAGTTTGAAAGAAACAGTCGGCGATGACCGGGTCCTCCAACAGATTTTCGATTGTCGCAATGCCCGTTTACCCACTAGCGCTGATTGCGTTAGTTTGAAATCAGGGTTGAAGATTCTTCGTGAAGAAGACGACGAGGAGCTGCCTATGCCCTATCACGAAGATGATGAAGACCGTTTCGAAGATGGGCCCGCCATTGACTTGCTAAGTGTCATCAAGAAACGCAAGATGGCGGATCTGGTTGGAGTGAATGACGTTGAGCTTGAATCTCCCACTGTTGGGCACAAGTTTCGTCGCACTACCAAACGTCGAAGTGCGGCGGAAGACATCAGCGGATGCTTACTGTTGGGCGGGAACGAGCCTAATGCTACCAGCAAACTCCTACACAATCATATGATGCTGCACCCCTCCAACATATCGCGCTCGGAGACAATGAGCCACTTCTTTCCAACGCCAGATCGAAGCACCAAATCACCAATGGCGAAAGCAAGGAACCCAGAGAAGTCACCAAATTCTCCAACTCCCCAACCTGAACGGCATTTCCCAAGCAAGGCTGCTCCTCTACCTCCCATTCTTGTTATAGAGGGGAAAACGCACATCGTTATCTCCACCACCCTCCCTCGAAATATCATTACCGCGATCGACAACCTTCCCGGCATAGAAAGCATTGACCGAGACTTCTCCCGATACAACAACACCATATGGTCACCAAACAGCGCTCAACTAGTTACAACAATTTCCCCGCTCTTCTTTGAAGCCGACATTATACCATCTCCAGCGACTGGCATTATCATCACCACCATACTTCAACTTGGCCAGAAGGCTCCATTGAACTCCGGTCACCAGCTATCTAAGCTCCGTGAACGTGTGACCAAGGTCGCACCACGCTACCAGCGTCTCATTATCATCGTATCGGAAGGTAGCAATGAAGATTGTGTTGGCCATCTTGGCAAGAGCAATGTTGACACTTACAACTCCTTCGTGGCGTTCGCATCCGGCGTTGGCATGTCCACTGGTTGCGTCATCAAAACCATCTTCGTTGGTGGTGGTCCCAAGACCCTTGAGACATGGACGTGCGCCCTAGTATCGATATACGTCAAAGAGAATATCGCGGATGCACGATGCATATTGATGATGGATGAGACTCAGTGGGAGGTATTCTTTCGACACGTGGGACTCAACGTCTACGCGGCACAGCTCATCATATCAATGTTCAGAGGATGTTTTGGGCCGCAAGAAAAAGAACCCCTCGTACGATTCTTCAGAATGCCCGCCGCACAAAAGGCACAGGTCTTTGGGCGATACCTGGGAGAGAGAGGACACGACGTATTGAACAGGGTCATGGCGCGTCTGGAATACGACAGCGTGCCCTCCCGGAAGCCGACGAACCCATCTGCGGCTGTTGCAGCGCCGTTCGGACGAATTTAAGTAACAGTAGTCGCCGCGTGCGTGCGGACGTGCGCGCTTCGCATCACGTTGCAGACACGAGCTGCTGGCTCGGGCGGGGAGAAAACAAGGTTCTTTTCAAGCTACTTTGCTCATGTGATCTAGATCGGACTTCATGTCCACATTTTTCTTTTCTTGGGGCGATTTTGAGACGCGAGACGCGTTTGCAGTTTTGTCGGGGAGGGGCGCCGACTATGTCTGTGGGACGTTCATTCTCTTGGAATGCCGAAAGAAGGCGCATGCAGATGCAGGTAGATGCAAGTCTAAATTTAAGTGCTATTGAGGAATCAATAATCAAGAAGGTATTCACCTGATAATAAGGCTAATTGAATGTCCCCAGGCTCCGGCCAGCCTCGGCCCTTTGTGGTTATGCTTCTATGATAACACCGAAAACGCCTCTGGGATTGCTCTCGTAGCTTTTACATGTAATATGATACAGGCTTATGATTTCTGCATAAAGAAACGAAATAGGTCGAATTGAAACATTATGTACGTTGTGTTGAGTGTGTAATGCGCGCTCTTTAGGTAATAAACGATCAATCAATCAGTCTATTGGGCGGTGGGAGGGATGATGTTGCCGGCGTCCAGGGCCTGGATGGCTTGGGGCGACTTGAGGATGCCGTTCATGAACTTGTCAATCTCGGTCTGGTCGGGCATCTGGAAGTCGGGGCCCTTGAACGGGGGCAGGACCTTGGTGCACTCGGTGAGTTCGTTCATGTTGGGAACGCCGAGGAGGGACATGCGGACGTATTCAGACGAGTAGGCCTGGAAGGTCGTTAGAAATGTGTGTTGCGAATACGGATGGAAAGGGGATATGCTTACCTGGTTCCATGCCATTTGACCACGACGGCCGGCGCCAAACGCCTTCCATGTGTCGATGACCTTGGGGTCCTGGGAGATGCTGACGTCGGAGGGGATCTTGAAGACGGCGGGCGGGGTCCTGGGGTTCAGGGTCTGGCCGTAGAAGGCGACGTCCCAGACTCCGGGGGTGGTGTCCTGCGGGGCGCCGGCTTGGCTGGGGTCGATGAAGCGCTGCTGGGATGTGGTGTGCGCGCCGAGCAGAGCGACGAGGCCGTCGGGGGTGAAGGACTTCTGGGCGAACATCTTGAAGAGTGCATCGGACTTCTGGAAGGGAGAGGGCAGCAGGTTCGGCGGGGAGCCCTTGGTGGTGTCCTTGCGGCCGACGAAGGTGCGGACGCGGGGCCCAAGGGGGCAGGCGACGGTGGCGACGTTGGCGGCGAACTGGATCATGTCGGCCATGGAGACGCCGTACTTCTTGTACTTGTCGAACCAGCCCTGCATGGTGTCGCAGATCTCCTCGAGGCCCTTGTTGTCGTCGCGGGTGTGGCACTCGTTAGCGAGGATGATGGAGCCGTCGGCGCCGGTGCCGCCCGAGGTCTTGGACCAGGAAGCGGCATCGTGGAAGCCGAGACGGACGGAGGCGCGGGCGACGCTGTTGCAGCGGCCCGCGTTGCCTACCATCTGCTTGGCCATGTCGTCTGCGATGAACTTCCAGACGCAGCATTTGTCTGCCTTGCACTCGGCCGAGCCCTTCTTGCCGGGAGCCTGATAAGTGGAGGACTGATCCTGGCCGCTGGACTGAAGGGTCAAGATGGCCTTGATCTCGCGGCCCGTCTTGGTGAGCTTGGCATCGGGAAGAGTAGCGAGATCTCCAATCAGTTCGGTGGAACCGCCGCCGCCGCCGGACTGACGGTTTTGAAGGCGGGCCTCCTCCCTAATCTTCTCCATGTTCATGCCGGGATGGGCAACGGCAACGCCGGCCAGGAGGGCGGTGATGAAAGACGCGGTCTTCATGATTGCTAGACTTGAGAAAATCAAGAACAACAAGAACAAGAAAAGGGGATTGATAAACGACTGTGACGAATCGAACACCCCGCCCGAAGGTCAGGACTGCAGAGGCTAGAAGCGAAAGATGCCGAAGCTGAAAGCGAGAGATGGGTGCTGGGCTGGAATAAGCATCATGATATTGGCTGGCATCGTCGGTTGTATTTATGGGATATAAAGTGTGTTAGAGATCGTTCGATGAGGCTTCTTTCTTTAGCTTCCGGCTCGCGGTTTGCCGGCCGCTTGGATGCAGTAATCTCAAGTCAGACTCCTGACGTGGGGAGGTGCAGGTAGAGCAGCTGCGCAGTTGAGTCGCCAGAGTCCGTCCATGTATCACATCGCCGAGACGTGCGTTGAGTTGAGGATCAAAGCAATATCTCGTTATGTGACACTAGGGAAGTCTTCTCGCTTTCGGCCGGAAGTCGAAACTTGTTAGTCCGTCGAGGTGATTGGAAGAAATCGGTTTGCCCAGGCCAAGGAATATCAAGTTTGCGCCGTCGATACGGCACATACCGTAAAATTGCCGCGCCGTCAAGCTTGTTTCGTTTGTGGCGCGAAACATACCATGGAGATCTTGTTTGTCCAGCGAATCCCTCGACGATCAGAATGGGCCCTTATCCGCTCACAGCCAAGGGTGCAGCCAACTACGACCGGCTCGAGAAGGAATATGCACGGCCAGAGAAGGAAAGTCGGTGCAAAGGACCAACGGGGAGCTGCCGATTACACAGCGGACGGAGAGGGTGGCTTCGAGATGGTGCTCTTCTCATCCGAATTCCGAATTGCTGGGCTGAGACCGCAGCATGGGGCCGGCTAGTCAGGAACAAACGTGTCCAAATTGGGAAATAGTTTAATTGGTTAAATTGGTTAAGGAACGCTTGGTCGCGGCGCCGTTCAAGTCAGACACACTGGCGGAGTTGTTTGGGTGCTTCGGGGAGGGTCTGTGTTCAGGACTCTCCATGATGAGAAACCGTAGAGGATTTCGAGGAAGAGAAAATCGAGAACATTTGCTGCAAGGTAACCTGACATGGTAGCTGCTCGGTCGATCCGTCGGTCATCGGTCTTTCGGCGATGACGACACAGCAACGTCTTCTCTAGTATTGAGCTGATGTTCACCGTTCGGCTGATCAAATCTCTGCATGGCCAAGAATACGATGGCATGTGAAGCATATTTTTCGGCCTCACCTTGCGTGGAATCGTGATGCTCGTGAGATGAACTCGGGTATGCAAGGCAGAGGCAGCCTGTGAATCGCGTCCGACTAATGAGCCGGAAGGCCGCCGAACACCCCTCGGACCCCTCCTTCCACAACACGGCCTGAGCCAGTTTCGACTCCGAACTCTTGTGACTTGTCCTCTAGAATTTCATCTGATGCGCCGGGCAGCATACAACCCGTGTGGCTGGGCAGTCTGGAGAATGGAGAACTTCGGATGAGCTGAGAATAGTCGCCTTGGAAGCCGCCCATTGGTGTTGTTGTTTCTGCAGTTGGTCGTGATGGTTGGTTTAACGAGCTGCGAATTTGTGAGAGGAGGCATTCGAATCCGTGTCAGACTCATTAGCGTGGGAATGCTTCTACAGAAAGGGGATGCGGTCTGGGTTATTCGTGGGTCTTGGCTAGAAGCCACCCGAGAGTACTTTTCATCGATCCCACCAGTTCGGGCCAGCCAGCACCCAGCCGCACCATTGCCTTGGAGCCTATGCCGAAAGGATCCAAGTGCTTGCCAGTGCAATCCTTCTAAATACCACGAAGCTACTTGCGCGAGAAGAAATTGTGATAGAATTGCCAATGCTGAATCTCTCGTGAGACGGCGCGGGCATTATTCTCACGGGCTGAGCGTTGCCGGTCTGGCCACATCCTCGTGAAATCGCTGGCAGGGTCAGAACGAGCATCGTGACCAATGAACATGAGCTTTGCTAACGGTCAGCGTCGTTGTTTTCGTTCCGTGATACCAGACACCAGCAAGGATGTCCAAGAGGTCGTTCCCTTCGCGATTTATTCTGTCCCATGTCCCATCGTAGCTGGGTCGGTAGTAGTGGCCGCCAGTGTCCAGACCTTGACAGAGGACTCCGCGGTGATGCGGGTCGATGCCAAGAGCGGACGGCCGCTGTCATCGGTAGCCCCCAACTCATTGTCAATGTCGCCATCTGCGTGGCTCGTCCACGCGCCTGAGCAAGTTGCAACGACTGACCCAGTGGGATGAACTCCTACGCTTCCTACGGGCGACTGATGAGCTGCCCAGTCCCAGGACTTGTCGAGAGCGCCTGCTTGGGTACCAACACCCTCGTACACCAAGACATCTCCGGTCTGTGTTCCCGCCCAAAGCTCAAACCCCCCGGCTGACTCCGCGCCCGGGAAGACGTCGCACGTCAGTTGTTGCTGACTTGCAGCTGTCCGGCCAAGGAGCAGACTCAGAGGCTGGCCGGTCCCGCGTATATCGTAGACCAGAATACCACTTGACTGGCGTTCGTTGATAGCCAAGTAGCGACCGCAGGGGCTCCAGATGGTTTGCACGATACCGTTGCCGCCAACTTTGCGTCCGAATTGTTCCTCGGCGACGCCCTGAATGCTCCAGTTCGCGATGGCTTTGTTTGTCCGGGTCACATCGTACAGCCCCATCCAGCGCGTCCAGGTACCGGCGGCAATGATTGTCGCACCGGGCTCGTCAGGATGCTGACTCGACAGTGACGACACCATGCCCTTCATACCAACGCCGCCGCCCTTGAGTAGGTGCCGCTTGGAGGGGATGGTGGGGATGGTGAGAATGGGGCCATCAGAACCGGTCCGTGATACGTCAAAATAGTCAAGTCGGTTGGATGAACCGGCCATGAAATGGGTTCCGGGCCAAGACCACAGGAGGGACTCGGCGCAGATGTACTCCTCTGTCTCCCGTCGGATAAGCTTGTAGGAGCACAGAGGAGGAGACGACTCGGACGCGGGAAAGACATGATAGAGTTGGAGCGGGTGGTCTTTGCAGGAAAAAAGGGCGAGCTGGGATTGCGGCTCGGACAGCGAGAAGTAAGGGGCAATGGCGGTAGAGTAGGAGGGCTCCGGGAGCTGCAGGTGGCCTTGGGGTCTCAGGGTCCGGGGTCTGCCGGCCGGGTCAAGGAGGTCTTCCGGTAGGACGTAGGCCGAGATGCGGTTGTCCGAGGCAGAAGCAATGAGCGTAGTGCCGTCAGCGGACCATTGGACTCGGCGGAAGAAGCTGGACGGCGTTGTTGGGTGTGCAGCGTCAGCGGCGGCTAACTCGGTGGTAGCCACAAGGTCCATGATGGGCGGATAGGCATCGGTTAGCTGGTTGGGCGATCCGGCAGCCGTCACAATGGAGTCGGCAGGTTGATCTCCGTCGGGATGCATGGTTGGCGGTCGGGAGTGAACCGAGATGCGC
This sequence comes from Colletotrichum theobromicola, assembly GCA_014705045.1. Lineage (NCBI taxonomy): Eukaryota > Fungi > Ascomycota > Sordariomycetes > Glomerellales > Glomerellaceae > Colletotrichum > Colletotrichum theobromicola. The sequence continues at coordinate 15,183 of JABGLZ010000474.1, read as the reverse complement.
TAGCATTACTCAAGGGCGAGGGCGTGATTGGAGGCGCAAAGTGAGGCGGGAGCTTTTTTGCAGACGCGGTGAAATATCAGGGAAAGCAGCATCAGAGATTGCGCTGGCCAGCGGGTGGCGAGAGATAGCGAACGATGGTGCTTGTGGTGTGGGTTGAAAGAGTGCAGATGTGGAAGGCTTCCCGACTTGTCGATCATAAAAAACGAGTGTTGGTGATGTGTCGGTGTGGGTTGAGCTGGAGGTGAGCCTGGTGGATGAAAACAAGCAGCGCTTTGTGACCGGGCTGTTGCAATCTACGGCCAGTGCACCTGCACTTTCTTGGTGGTGGGGACATTCTCGGTCAAGCAGAAGCTGTCTTGGGTGTCTCACCTTCCACCTGACGTTCTCACCGAGACCCTGACCTTCGGCGTCGGGCGGTGTGGAGACGAGAGACAGCCAATCACGACGAGGACATGGGGCAACCTCGGTACGTCCACGAGCTCAGTGCATCTGGGTCGCAGCAGGTGGTGGTCATGGTGCATTTACGCTGCAGCTTCCCTTGTAGTTCCCTGTGGACCCGCAGTTTCCTCTCACAGATCTCCCCCAAGCTTGCAGTTTCAGGCTCCGACTCGGGTGCCTGTTTGGGCAGGCGCACAGCGAGACGGGCCACTGAGAGCGCTGAGAGCCGCTGCGACAATGGGAAAGTGACTTCCGGGTTGAGACCCACGACGTCATGGGGTCCGCCGGCATCACTGAACCGCAAGTCCCTGGTCCTAGCGCTGATTGGCGTGGGACTTGCCGCCTGCAACAGCAAACACTTTACTGGAGCTGTCCACTGGCACCCACCTCATACTGCAGTGAACAGGCACAACAGGCACAACAGGCACCCGCGGCACCTGCCTCCCAGCGACCAGGGCACCGCTAGGAACGGCCCACCTGCCTGAGGTGCCCGCTATGCCCGCTACACATCTGCCACTCCACTGAACCTCGTCTGCCTTCTGCTTTCCACCTTTCCGCTTCTCCCCCAGCACAGAGTCGCATCCAATCTCCAACCCCGCTGGATCCGGACCTTATTCCTCTCCAGCAGCTTCATTCTCAGCTTCCACAAACAACACATACGCCGCCGCGAGCTTCTCTGCTGCGGCATCCGACGCTCCAGAAGATCGAGCAGCTCTTCGTCTTTCTCCTCCCTGTCGTCTGTCACCACCGCTTCGTCCAAGCTGCGCGGACTGTCCCAGCTTTCCTCCCCGACTCAAAGTTCCCGTCCGACGACCTCTCTCTTCTCTCATTTCGGCTTCGACCCCCGTCCGAATCACCGACCGTTCGACCGACGCGAAGCGAAGTGATAGCTTATCTCGTGACCCCAAGTTGCGATTGAACTCTTCCGACGATTACGCAATGCTCAGGTAGCCCTGCGCTTTCTCTTGTGCATCTCGTTGCTCTGCCTGCTTCCGGAACACCGCCATCTCAGCTTCGCGAACCGACGGACGACCTGCGCACGGCGACGCTGCTCAACAATCGCCACATTGACTACCTCGGCCCTCTACATTAGTCTGCCTAGACAGTCCAAATCTCGTGAAGCACCAACGGAAGCCGCAATCGACTTTCCTTGTGTGTGCCAAGGATGGTTGCTACCTTGTTTGACGACCGCTGCCAGGAGCTGCGTTCTCCTGGCTTCCTCAATCTGACAATCTCCATGTGAGTCAAGCTCCGGGTAAATCCTCAATGCGCCAAGCACCCGCTAACCTTCTCTTTCGCAGCATCATTCTTGTTGGTCTTCTCGTCTCTTACCTCCCTCAGCACTATCGAATTGTCGCCAGAGGTACTTCCGAGGGTATCTCGCCCTGGTTTGTCCTCCTCGGAACCACTTCAGCAACCGCAGGCCTTGCCAACATCCTGACTGTTCCACCCTCCCGCCGCGATATTCAGTGCTGCAGCGAACTCGGAACTTTTGAATGCATTGCTGGTCTCTTGGGCATCGCTCAGCTTGGCGTGCAATGGATCTCCTTTGCCCTCATGTACGTCCTCTGCTCTTACCAGCGTCCACAGAAAACTAACTTTGCACCCGCAGCCTCGTCCTCTTCCTCGTCTTCTTCCGTTACGAGGATGCCAACGTCCCCGATGAGGAGCTCGCCGACGACCCCCCTTCCAAGGGCACCGCCGTCATGGTCGGCTCCGTGTGCCTCATCCACGGACTGCTGGTCATCATCCTCACTGGTGTCTTCAGCATCGCCCTCCGTGATCACCTCGACCTTTGGGCAAACTTTCTGGGGGTCATGGCCGGTGCCCTTGCGGCAATCCAATATGTCCCCCAAATCTGGACGACCTACCACATCAAGCACGTTGGTAGTCTGAGCATTCCCATGATGTGCATCCAAACCCCTGGTGGTTTCCTCTTCGCCGGCAGCCTGTTCGCAAGGCTGGGCTGGGAGGGCTGGAGCACTTGGGGCGTCTTCGTCTTAACCGCGCTCATGCAAGGCGTTCTTCTTGCCATGGCCATCTACTACGAATTCCAGGAGCACCATGCCGAGCCTCCGCAATCCCCACGCACTTCGGTTGATGAACCTAGACGGCCGAACCCCATCAGAACCTACTCCGAAGGCTGGGAACAGGGTCTTCCTGGTCCCTACACGGCTCATCCCGAAAGGTACGCCGACACAGAGGAGGAGCTAGAGCACTTGCAAGATAGAGAACAGAGACAGGTTGAAAGAGAGACGAGGCCTCTCTTGCGCCCGGGCGGCATCGGAGACCCGCGCAAAAACTACAACACCACGCATGATGACTAAGAAACGGCTATCGGATCGGATTATGCTCTTCTAGCCTCGGATTGGGGTTTTTAATAGTATTTTGCATCGCGACAGCACCTTCAAATAACTTTATTGCACATAGACCGCCGTTACCTGCTTGCCAAACCGGTTGTGACAGCCAAGTGACACGCCAAGCAGATGACATCCACTCTTCTGACACTCCCTGCCCGTTGAAAACTCTGGCTCTCAACAATGTTCGTTCATGGGGTCAACCATCGAATCATTACAGTCCCAAGTACGGCGTTGTAGGATAACTCTGCTCATGACTCCGACGGGGTCAATGTTGGGCGAACGCCGGATCCGAGCGTAAACTGTGTTTGTCCCCGGCCACGCCGTGCATGTTGAGATGAAGACAAGACAAGCATAATTGCCGATGCGCAACCGCGGCCGGGAACAGAAAAACGCTCGTGACGTTTTCATGAGGCGATGATGAAATTTGCTTTCTGTCGTTGGGGTTCACGATCTGGTCTTTCCAGTGAGGAGGGGTGCTATTGGCAGACCCTTCTTGCCTCCCCTCCTCCTGCCTCTCACCAGCCAAACCTACGCCCAAGCAAAGATGGGCAACGTTGAAGTTTTGCGGGAGACGGGTGCTGAGAAGGGGTCCTTGGTGGATGGTGCTTTTTGTGGTCTGTTCTATTGAGGGTGGGCGTTTTGCGAACTTGCTCGGGTGGTCGTGTCCTTGGTCCAGTATGTGAAGTCGTTGGAAAATGGTGGGTTGATGAGCTTGACGCACTGAGAGAGAAACAATTAGGAGTACCATCGCAAGCGAACCGTTGCTTTTGCAAGGCGATGCGCCCTCACGCGGCAGTTTGGCCTCGAGGCAGCCGCGAGATTTCCTGCGATATCAGACAAACGCCTGTCAGAGACTATCAACGACAGTGAATGAAGGCTGATGCGTGGTAGTTCCAAATTGAAACATTGCCTATTTCGGTCTCTAAGGTCTTTGATGACTAGAGTCTAGACAGCATTCACCTAAGCCGCAAAGCATATGTGGTGGATAGTTCAACCTCCCTCAAGGCACGAATGTTCGGAGATGGATTGCATTGTTCAATTTGAAGATCTTAAATGCTGGTGTAAAGCTCCGCCTAGTCCCGTCAAGGGCTGTAGCGCCTTGTAGGAAGGCAATCGAGTCCTTCAAATGTGATTCAAGCTCAGGAACATGTCAGGAGACCGCTCAATCTTCCTGTCTCTGCGCGGCTATATTGCCTGTGTACGTGACTGGGTAGTCCTGTCGAAGACGATAATGGCGACAATGGCGGTCGTGATGATGGACATGATGAGTAGGATAAAACTGAAGACGATGACGACGACAACTAAGATAAAGACGATAATAACAACGATAATAGCAACAATCACAGAACCAATAGTGATCGTAGAGGTAATAGTAGTAGCAGGGTAGAGTATAAACACAGGAAATGTAGTTGCTCTAGTACAAGAAAATCAGGCAACTTTAAACCCTAGATAGAAACGAAAAAGGATTCCGAATGAACTTTGAGGCGACGTCTATTCCAGGTTTGAGCTGGGCACTGACTACGTTCGTCTCTAAGACTGTTACGAGTCTAACACTCGGCGCTGACACTTTCGGGGGCTAATATACGTCGATTAAAAGCAATGATAGTGCATAGGTCGAGTTCTCTTGCAGCAGGAACATGGATATACGAAATACATTCGAGTTGAAGCGCTCAGCAGTCAGGCTAAAGCTCCGCTCTTTTCCACGAAGGACTGTACCTGCTTGTAGAAATACTACCAAGTCCGTATGCAGTTTAAACATCGGGGAATGTCAGTCCTTTTGCTGCTATGAAAGGCCATGGAGGTGAAAGAGTCTGAAGATTGGGCACAAGAATGCACCCCGGCATACAATCTAGGAAGATGTTGAGGGCGACGCGACGAAGTGATGCACATCGATGCCAGCAGTCTCGGCGATTGAGCGGATCTCGCGGTTTGCATCGTCGGACTAACAACTTTGCGAGGCGGACGGTCGGTGGTTAGAGCAGTGCTTCCCATTCTCACTTAGGGTGTATTCGAATGATTATAGACAGCCAGTAGTGGCAGGATGGATTACGTCGAAGTTGTCCGGTTGGAGGGCAGGAGAGCAAGAGGTCTAAGGGCAGGCAGGAGTGGGCAGGCGGGACAGCTACGGACGCTCTAATAGTTTCGCTTCGGGCTATAAAGGGTTCCAAGTTTGCAGCCTTCGAATCTGAGAAACACCAAAATCCCATGAACAGGAGGTATGTGGATGTCAGTGGCGCGCCTGACTGCAGGACTTTGGGGCAATCGGTCGGGGAGAGAACCAAACAAGGTGCAACTTTATCCAGGCAAAACTGCATTTGATCTTGTTGCTTGCCTCTTCATTTCTGCTGTTCGCAATTGTTGATCCGAATACAAAAGCCAATGCTTAAAGATGACTGGCGATGACTCGGAATGAATCAAGGTGAGAACACCAATGGCCCGTGAATCACTTGCCGAAGACGTGGTTTGCGCTCGCGTTCTGATTGGCCAAAGCTCACGAGTCGAATGTGTCATGCCTCTCCTACCCCGGAGCTAAGACGATCCCGGTCCGCGTCGAACTACCCCCCGTCGCCCATTTCCACCTCACCTCGCTTCCTCCTTCAACCACCCCTCCAGTTGTCTCCTATTGCATCTCTATTCTAGAACTCCGTTTCCTCTTCGTTCGAATAGCATCTAGACTGCATTGGGCTTCCGTCCGTCCCATCTACCCGTCCCTCCACCGCGCGCGCGTCTTATCAGTTTCATTATCAGTTGCGCCTCCACCCCGCGATCGCCGCCCTTATCGCCCCTTATCGGCAGCCCTGAACCCTACCTTACCTCAACGACGACCGTCCGTCGAGGTTCGACCGCACCTCCAACACGCACGCGACCCCGTTCCAACGCAAGTCTCGCCCAGCATGGCTATCTACGGTGCCGTCCCTCCCCCGGAGGACTTTGACGCTTCGACCGCCGCCGCCGCCGGCCCCGTGATCGAGCCGATTCCCCCGCCACCGACGCAGACCCCTCCCGCCCCTCTCGATCCCTCGCACACAGCAACGACCGCAATAGATATCGAGGCGTGGACCATCTCGGCGCTGGAATCCCTCAGCGTTAGCCCGATCGCTCGTGGCACAGGGACACCGCTCGCCATCAACATTGACGAGCAGGTCAAGAAGACTACATCGGTGACTATCGCCACCGACACGGCCGCCGTCCAGCAGCCGCCCATCCGCAGGCCTCTGAGTCGAAGGGACAGCCAGAAGAAGCGAGAACAGTTGCTGAAGGGCAACGAGGGCAGCCGGCAGCGTCGGAGATGGGAGAATGGTCCGTAGACCCCCTTTCCTGCTTACGCGCTCCAGATGACATCACCATATTCTCCGCCCTAGCGTTTCCTTCCTCTACTAACCGCCTTGCCCGTCTTTGCAGACCGTCTCGTCGGCGTACCCAACGCCCAGCCTCCCCTCCCGAGCGACTGGGAAGTCCACCCCACATACCCGGTCCAGGTCGTCCCCTACGACATTGCCAAGTTCTGGGACACCGGCCTTCGCCAGCGTATCGAGGATAAGACGGCCAAGCTGCAGGCTCAGCGCAAGAAGCAGCAGCGCAAGAATGGCTCTGCCACTGGTCTCGCCATCGGTGAAGTCCCTCGCGACCTGCGCGAGACGGCCAAGCGTACACCTGCTGTGAAGGGCTGGGTCCGCATTCTCGAGGAGCCTGTGAGGAGCTTCCTCAAGGAGCGCAACGAGGAGAGCGATGCTGAGGGCGACTCGTCCGACGAGGAGATTGTCTTTGTCGGACGCAAGGGGATGAGTGCTGCTGGCAAGGGGTGGAAGAAGGCGAGACGTGAGGTTGGTAGTGAGGAGGTTGACACAGGCATGGTCTTTGATTCACTAGGCGACGATGAGGGCGCCTCCTTCAAGTATGTCCTTAATCGTGGAAGTTTTTCGTGGAAAGGGAAGTTGCTAACGTGTTCCAGGCGATGGCTGACGCACTCCATCTCCGACTACTACGGCCTCGAGTCCCGGTCCGTCACAACCGGCAACCCCGAGCGCCGCGTAGTTTATGTTACAGTGAAGGAGGCGAGCAAGCGCTCTGGCCCACGCAAGCACAACGTCTTACCACGCCCGCTGTGGGAGATGTGCTGAGCCGCATCTTAACTGCTGATTTCATCTCGTGTGTTCTCGCATGTGTGTTCCTTCGCTTCATCAAAGTTTTGCACTTTCATTCGGGCTTTCAGTTTGGTTCCAAGGTTCCATCATATGATTTGCATACTAGACCTCTCATCTATGTCGTACTAGAAGTCGAGGCACGCTGCCTTGGATGACGAATAGAGCACTAAGTGTCTTCTCTACCTTCGTACAGTGGACGACAACAACCCACAGACACTGGGCGCTGATGGCGGCTGGGCTTTCGTCCATCACACTACTGCCATCTTAAGTGCTGCGTAGCCACTTACTGACCATCTCCCCTCTGAGAAGAATGCTGTTCAAGATGATCGGCTAGACAAATTCAGTTCATCTACTCGATTAGTCAGTGGCTTACTACTGCTGGTGGTGCCCGTGACAGTCGAGGGATTGAAAAAAAAGCACACCTATCCGGGACATTTGAAAGTGTTGCAACATCCAGACTGCTGAAATATCACACATATGAAAACCTCTAGGCTCATACAGACGGTGAGATTGGCGATGAAAACGGATCAACCAAACAATCCAAACCATTACGCTGGACAGCTTTGTCTGAGAGACACTGGCGCGAAAAAGTGTCTTTCGAGCCCGCGAAGGTTGAATAACAACATCAGCACACCCACCCGCCACGTATGTCGAATTGTGTCAATTGCATAAGGCACAATGGAGTCTAAGTGTTGAAAATTGTCTACTGGATATTCTTTTCATTGTCATCACCCCAACTGTGGTCTTCAGCCCATGCCTTCAGGGCGTCATAGTCATAGCACTGATGCTGGTAGCCCCATCCCAGACTCCCCCCGAGCTCTTCCGACACCTGCCACTCAATGGTGGTGTCAGCGCGACACTGGATGGCTTGCCTCACGAAGTCCCAGCAGTGACTTAGATGTCCGAGGTCGATCTCGGTCGAGTTGCCCTCCCGCAGCAACCGAAAGAAGGCCTCCCGAGTTGCCCACTGTTAAAGTTGTCATCGTCTCAGCATCCGTCCCTAAGGTAAGGAAACGCGATTTCGTTCCTCGCATATACCCAAGTTGTAGGGAAATTATGATTACTTACCACGCAGTGCAGTTGGTGAAAGACTGATATCACTCCCTTGTACTCGTTCATGGTCGCATTGAACTTGGGCACCTGGGGAAGCGCCGTCTCATTTTTGATGACGACAAACCCGCGGCCGACTGGCAATATATGTCAACTTACGACAATGGAAGTTCGCTGTTGCTGGGGGTACATACGCGGCATCAAGGCATCCCAAGCTTCCTCGCTCGCATTCGTGACCGGGCCTCCGTATATAGGTTCGGATATGAGCGTCTTTTTCATCGGTACTGCAGCACCCAGCCCATGTTAGAAAGTTCTCGAGATTCTTTATTCCTCTCTCGCTGGGAAAACATCAAGAGAGGAAAATCGGGAAGCTTGTTTACTTTGTGGTGGAAGCCATGAAGGTCCGGAATCCGTAACGGCCTGTAGTGCAGGTTCTCGTGTTGGTTGTCGCAGTGCGAGGCACACGCATAAAGCGACTAGGAACAGGTTTGAGCATGAGAGTGCTATGATGGTAATCGGCGCCCAAGGTTGTCGACTTGTCCTGCGCGACCGGTCGTCGCTATTGGAGTCATCGTCGGACCACGTGAGCAGCCTGCCCTTTTCACGGTATGTCTCGGAGTCCATGACCGTTGCTGGTTCTCACCATTGAACACTGTGCGACGGCAGGGCAATCGCTCCAGACGGCGACAATCACACTCTTATGCCTTCGGACTCAACAGCAGCCCCCAAGTGCCCAATAATGTAACAGTGTCTCATCCGAGCAAATG
>JABGLZ010000473.1:0-15024 GCA_014705045.1 Colletotrichum theobromicola | reverse complement strand
TAAAATCTATAGACTTAACCTAATAGAGATATAAATACTTAATAAGTATCTTAAAGAAAACCTTAAGAAAGGATATATTAGAGAATTAATATCACTAGCAGGAAACTTAATCCTATTTATACTAAAAAAGAATAGCAAACTACAGCTTTATATTAACTACTATATACTTAATAATATAATAATTAAGAATTAATACTTACTACTACTTATCAACAAACTATAATAACTCCTCTATAGAGCTAACTAGTTTATAGCACTTAACCTCAAAGGAGCCTACAACCTTATAAAAATAAAGGAAAGAAAAAAATAAAAGACTATATTTTAAATATATAAAGGATATTTTAAATACCTCATAATACCTTTTAATCTCACTAACACACCCATAATATTCTAAAATATAATTAACTATATTCTATAAAAATATATAGATATCTTCATAATTATCTACTTCAATAATATCCTCATCTTCTCCTTAACACTTAAATAACATAAAGAATATATACACCTCATATTATAAGAACTTTAAAAAGCTAAACTATTAATTAAACCTAAGAAGAGTAAGTTTTACATATAATAAGTTAAATACCTCAAATTCACTATCACCCCTAAATATATCTATATATCTAAAGATAAGGTTAAAACAATTAAAAAATAGCCTATACCAAAAAGCCTCAAAAACGTCTAAAGTTTCCTAAGACTAATTAATTTCTATTAGAAATTTATTAAGTATTATAGTAAGATCAACACGCCACTTATAGATCTCAGCTATAAGGATCAACCCTTTAAATAGACTAAAACCTAGGAAACTGCTTTTAAGAAAATAAAAGAATATATTACTAGTAAACCTATCTTAATAATTCCTAATCCACAGAATTAATTTAAAGTTAAGACTAATACCTCTAACTTTACCCTTAGAGTATAATTATCCTAATAAGACGCAGAAGGATAACTACACCTATATACCTTCTTCTTATATAAACTCCACAGACTAAAGCTTAACTACTAGATTTATAATAAAGAACTTATAGTAATTATAGAAGCTTTTAAAGAATAGAGACCTAAACTCTTAGGAACTATCTATAAAGTACTTATATATATAGATTATAAAAACCTAATATACTTCATAATATCAAAGGTACTTAATAAATAATAAATCAGATAGTTAGAATTCCTCTTAGAATTTAACTTCTAAATTATCTATTAAAAAGGATTAGAAAACAGCAGAGCTAACGCTATAAGCTAATAACTAAACTATAATATCTTAGTACTAAAAGAAACCTAAGTAATTCTTAAACATAATAAAAATAGAGATATTATACTAGTAACTAAACTCTTAATAATAGCTAGATAATCTATAATTAGCCTAACTAGCGTTCTAGATAATAAAGCTATTATAGAATTTTATTTACTACCTATATATAGTTACTAAGGAATTATAAAGACTTAGAAATAACTCAGATAATAATATAGAGATAAGGTCACTAGAGAACGTATTATAAAAGTAATTAAGGATTATAAAATCTACCTAAAAAGCAAACTATCCTAATATTAACCTTATAGATTATTATAACCTTTACTTATACCTTAAACTGCTTAGCACTCTATATTACTTAACTTTATTATTAAACTACTAAAATCTTAAGAACCCCTTATAGGAGTCTACTATAATAGTATTCTTATTATTATAGACAGACTTATAAAGTACACCTACTTTATCCTATATAAGGAAGTAAGTAATACTAAAGAATTCACCTATATATTCCTTAAATATATTATCACTAATTATAGAACACCTAAGGAGATTATATTAGATAGAGATAAGATCTTTACGTCTAAATTCTAAAAGTTAATTATAGCATAACTTAGCATTAAATAATTAATATCTACTGTATTTCACCTGCAGACTAATAAATAAATAGAAAAGAATTAACTAAATCCTCAAAATATACCTCTATACCTATATTAATTATAACTAAGATAACTAAGTAGTACTTCTACTAATAGCCTAATTCGCTTATAATAGCGTAGTAGGAGAAAATACTAAGGAATCCCCCTTCTACTTTAACTACAGATTTAAACTAATAGTATATAGAGAACTATTATCTAGCTTAGTAGTAATTAAGGCTATAGCTATAATTAAATAAATTAAGGATATCTAAGATAATACATATAAAAAACTTAAATTTATATATAAATAAATAACATATTTCAGTAATAAACAAAAGATTAAGGAACTAACCTTAAGAGAGGGAGATAGCACCTACCTTATATAGCAAAATATCAAAACTAAATAACTAAATAATAAATTAGACTATAAAAAACTCAAACCTTTCAAAATTCTCAAATAAGTTTCACTAGTTAATTTTAAACTTAACCTACCTAATATAATAAAGTGTTATCTAATCTTTCATATTTCACTTCTTAAACTAATACCCTAAGGATTATAAATAAATAACCTTATTATTATAGAAGATAATAAATTAAAATATAAAGTTAAATAAATTATTAACTATATATAAGAACTATAAGGAATTTAGTACCTTATTAAGTAGAAAGAGTATAGATATAAAGATAATATATAGGAACTAGCTAAGAATATTACAAATATAACTAATAAACTTATATAATACTAGTAATAGTACTAGGAATAAGAAATAACACCTATACTAATCACACCTATCCTAATTATATTATAAGGATATTAATAGATTAGGCATCCTCATAGATATATCTAACTACTAATAGAAGCAGATAGATTATAATAAGGAAAGCTATTTATTTACCTAGGAACGCTAGAAAGGAACTAAGAACCACTAGAAGATAAAGCTAATAGACCCCCTTTAGGAACCAGAGGACCCTCTGCAGAGACTAATAGACTAAGGTCAGTAAAGTCCAAACTAAAACCAAAGTCCTACTACTTAAGGTCGTTTAATACCCCTATAGCCTAAAGATTACTCACTACTTAGCGCTTATAAGTATCTAATATAGGAAGGATATTATCCTCCCTATCTACTTCTTATATTTCCTACTTAAACGCCTTAGTTTAATACTCCCTAACTAGTTTCCTTATTTTATAAATATAACTTAAATAACTTATAGCCTTAGCTATTTAGGTTTATAAGTAAGTAAACTTCTAATATAAAGCTAGCAGCTCTTTACTAGCTTTCTCCTCTTTTTTATCCCACTCTTTTTATTATTTATTTAATTTCTATACTATAATATAATTAGCTACTATATACTGAGAGTAAAAGATATAGGGAACCTATAAGTAGAGGCTACTAATACACTATTATAAGGCTTCTTAGCCTTAATATATATATAATAATAAGAAGATTTCTCCCTAAAATAATAAGGCACCTTAGCCTAAAAACAGTAAGTGCACAGCATATTACTATCTAAGGAATGAGAATCAATATACTCAATCAAAGCTTCACGCTTATAATCCTTAAGCTTAGTAACTAATAACTTCTTCTTTGATTTTTAAACGTAACTTAATATAATATCAGCATTATAAGTAAAATAGGAAGCATAATTAATAGAACCCTAACCTAGGACCAATAACCTACTTATATTAGGTCTTAAGGATAAGACCTTTAGAGAGGGGACCTAATATTATAACCTATTATATATAAATAATAGTTAACTAACCCACCTAAGCGTTAGGCAGCTAAGGTAAAGCATTTATACTATAGGATTATAGGAATAATAGGGACTCACTTAGAAATAGAAGAACTATAGTGTAAGTTATATAATAATAAGAAGGACTAACAGAAGATAAGTAGTCCTAGCAGAGGACTAATATAAGATAAGCAGTCTACCTCTAGGGACTACCTAGTAATTATTAGTCTTAGAATAATAGAACTGTTTAGAACTTATATATAGAATAACCTAAGCCTAGCTTAAGGTTAGACTTCTATAGCTCTTTAGTAATTAACTTTATATTTATCCTCAGGATACTTTTAGCTTACTTATACTATAAATAACTTATTAAGTTTAAGACTAATCACCTTAGCCTCTAAAGACTGATCTACAACAGCTTATAACTTACGGCCTAGGACTATAATATGAAACCTGTTTACCACGCGTTAATCCCTAACTTCTGTTAGCAGACCCTACTGTCAGATAGCTGACCGTAACAGGATTAATATGTAGTAAATAGGTTTTATATTATAGTTCTAAGTTATAAGTTATAAGCTGTTATAGATTAGTCTTTAGAGGCTAAAGTGATTAGTCTTAGACTTAATAAGTTATTTACAGTATAAATAAGCTGAAAGTATCTTAAGGATAAATATAAAGTTAATTACTAAAGAGCTATAGAAACCTGACTATAAGCTAGGCTTAGGTTATACTATATATAAGGCCTAAATAGTATACTTTATCTACTCTTAGGTGATCACCTAAGTATATAAGGTGATTATAATTAGTTAGTATAACTAACTGATTACTAAGCGCTTCTTTCTGCGCTCTACTAATTGTTCTTTATCTTATTATTATGTAACTAGTTCTATAGTTCTTCCGTTCTAAGTGAGTCCCTAATATTTCCCGTGGTCCTGTAGTATAAATGCCTTGCCTTAGCTGCCTAACGCCTAGGTGGGTTGGTTAACTGTTATCCATACATAACGGGTCGTAACATCAGCATAGTGAGAAGAGTTAGATAATAAAACCTTGCAGCTAGTGTAACCTTTTCCTTTGTAATAGGAATATATAGGTATAGTAATTGAATTTTAGAGAATAGTAGAAAGTAAAGAATTCTTTTTAACTATCTTCTTAGTAGGATGACTATTAGGTAATAATATAGCCTTTCGTTTTTAAATGCAACCTAATATAGTGTTAGCATTATAGGTAAATCAGGAAGCATAATTAATAGGTCTCTAACCTAAGACTAATAACTTACTTATATTAGGTCTTAAGGGTAAGACCTTTAGAGGGGAGACCTAATATTATAACCTATTATATAAGGATAACAGCTAACTAACCTACTTAGGCGTTAAGTAGCTAGGATAAGATATTTATACTATAGGATTATAGGAATAATAAGGATTTACTTAGGAATAGAAGAACTATATTATAAGTTATATAACCCTAGGAGTAGTATAGATATAATACTAAATAGATATATAAGATATAAGCTATCCTAGCTATTTATAGATATATTAGATATAAGCTATTCTAGCTATCTAATATTAAGGAGGACTACTTAGGACTTATATATAGTATAACCTAAGCCTAACTTAAGGTTAGACTCCTATAGCTCTTTAGTAATTAACTTATAACTATTACTATAGATACTCTTAGCCTACCTTTACTACAAATTACTTATTAAGTCTAAGACTAATTACCTTAGCTTCTAAAGACTTAATCTACTATAAGCCTATAACCTATAACTAAAGACCACAACCCCAGTGTACTATTACTACATGTTAATCCTCAGCTTCTGTTAGCAGCCCCTACTGTCAGATAGCTGACCGTAACACCGCCCCCCTGCGCTAATATATACTTATTAATCCACCCTATAATATAAGATATATTAGTTCCTATTCTTCTTATTTACTTTATATTATAAGTATTTAGTCCTAGCTACTTAATATTTCAGTAGGTTAGTCTTCTATTATTTATATATAATAGGTTATTATATAAGTGTATTATGTATAATAAAGGCTTTAATTAGGCGCGCAATATAGCGCTTTAATCAGGTGTAACAGGCACTTTAATTATAAATAATAAGGGCTTTAATTACACGCGTAAGACAGCACTTTAATCCTAGATTACACGGCTAGTGCAGCCGGGCACTGGGCGCCAGACCGGCGGGACCCTACATAGGTAGGATAGCTGGGCTGCATAGGCAATTTAACCCGACTCTATGTTAAATCTTAGAAACCATATTGCCCTGAAACCAGCTTAGTTCAGGGCGACTTCCAACGCTTGTTTTTGTACCTAGCTCATTTCTGTGCTCGACCCCTTGTTCAAAGCTCGCTTTCCCTTTCCAGCCCCATGCTTCATCTTTCTCCAGCCCGTTGCTCTGCCCGTTAAGCACGTTATATATATACCGGCCAACGATAGGCATAAACCTGTGACATATTGTAATTAGCCTCTGGGTCTTACGAATGAAAGCTAACTCACTTGTAGCTGCTGAAGTTCCCACCCGCTGCGATATGCAAGTTTCGAAGCTGCGCATGTGGATGTCGGCATAGCAGCCAGTCGCCTGTTGGCGTCGTGGCATCCCAGCAGATTCGCCATCGATCGGGCTTTCGTTGCGATGAGAAGAAGCCCGGCATCATTGCCCTCGATAAGCTTTCCATCTCCTTTTGAAGTTTCTTAGGGACAGTGTCTCGATCGCACAAGTCTGGGACAGAGATTCGCTGGCCGGAAGACGTCGTTTTAGTATTAACGAACTCTGTGCGAAGGTCGTTGATCTTCAGTGTGCGATTGTCGGGAGAAGGTGGGGTCAAGATTCCCCAGCCCTTGTAAACCAAGATGGGCAAGTTGTCGGCGCACATCATTTCCATCTCTTGCGGCGTTAATGTGTAGTAGGCTGACATCCTCCCCACTGCTTTTAACCGTCGCTCAATCCGGTCGTCGCCCTCGATATTGAGAAAGTCCTCAATCGGCGCAAGGAGCTTGCTGGTCCAGGCGCCCGTTGCCAGTACAATCTTGTCGGCTGTTATCTGCCTGCCGTCTGCAGTGCACACACCTATCACTCGCATTCCGTCGGCGTCAAGCTGGAGTTCCTGGACGTCGGCAGTCACTCTTTGCACTCCTTTCGTCTCAGCGGCTGCCATGAAGCTTGAGGTAGCGGCGGCAGCATTGCACCATCCGGCTTCCGGATTGAAGTAAGCTTCGCCGACATCGGCAGTATCGATTCCCTGGAATATCTTCCATGTATTTTCCACGCTGGATACATCCACAGCCCTGGTATAGTCCGAGCCCCGGAGCTGAAATGTCCGACGAACATTTGTCGCGAACTCGCTGTTCTTCTCGTCGATAACCACCCAACCCGTTTTATGAAAATGATGACCCAGATCAATGTCCCAAAACCAAGGATGAATGGCTTCATTCGCGAGATTGCAGTATAATGGGCTAACGTAGTCTGTCCGAATGATGCGGTTGATATCGATAGCTGCCGCAGGGCTCTGGGCCGGTGACGAGGTGCTCCAGCGGTCGATTACGGTAATTCGGCTTGGGTCGTTATAAGACTTTGCTAGATGGTATGCAGTGGAAGTGCCGAATGTTCCGGCACCCACAATCAGAACGGTAGGCTCGGGCATGCTTGGAATGTTGAAGTTCTGCAATGACAGCAAGGTTACTTGGGACGGAAAGCTGACGTCGTCTGAAGACATCCACATTAGAAAGCTACCTTAACTTTATAATCCCCAGGTCGTACAGCTTTCTCGGAAATGCGGCATTCGGCTTCTCAGATTCAAGGCCAAGAGCGTCTTCCCCGCGTTTGAACCGGTAAACTATTCAGGTGTCCCGTCATCCCCGCAGGAAGATCGCGGGGTCAGTCCCTGAGCATCCGGTACGGAAGCGGCGGGGTCGCCTTGGAGAAACATGTTCCGGTACTGGTCACAATTGTTAAACCTTATTACGATCCCTGCAAACTTCACACAGAGAAAACTGCCGATTGTCGAGTACATGTATGCTTATAATGATATCATTCTTGATCATTGGATGAACCTCACCTACGATTGCAAGGTATAGCGGTACATCTGACTTAGTTAAATTCATTTCATCTAACAGCGTTGGTATCTAGGGTACATACTTATTGAACACTGATTAGGTTATTAATCGACAAGATACCTTATATAAGGAGCCTAAGTTAATGTATCACGGAGCACAGAGAGCCAATCTGACGTTGGATTATTTATGCGAATGCCGCTTCATTCTTCATCGTTTATATACACGATGATAGGGATCACCCTCTCTCTTTCTTTCGCAACTTAGAAGTATTTTTATAAGGAATGCCCAGACAATTTCTTAGCCATATATCACTCCGTAACACTGATGTGAATAGTTAGGGTGATAGGGCATCCACTTGGCGTTTGCAACGCTTAGATGAAACGATATCTAATGGTTCTATTAGGTACTTTCTATATAGAAATGGGTGATTATGAACACAAATATTCTCATTGCAAGGACAGAAAGCGTTCTCACAGAAAGTATCCAGAAGACTGAAGCGGCAGTCATTAGGGCTGGCTTCAACCACATAGATCAAGCTGAAACTCCATATGACAGGCATACATCCCACAGGTGTGGATCACATAAACTAATGAGACTTAATCCACAGGGTTCGCACGTTGAATATAGTTAGGCCTAATATGTGTGTCATCAAATTAATCTGGCCAACATTTGCCCGAACTCAAGGCGACTTCGTTAGTAAGGATAGCAAGAATAGCATGCATGTCTGCCTGATCAAGCCTTGGTGTGGGTGGAGCTCAGTTTTGTGTAACTCTCGAGAGTATTGCGGAACATTGGGTCGGTGAGCCTTGGTCCAAATTTTAAGCACAGTCAAATTTGGCATGCGAGGATTATGCCTGGGCTGCTGACTTCTCGCGCTACATCGGACCTGTGGCCCTTTATTGTTGGCAAAACCCGAAGTCCTCACCGCGTTGCTACGTCCGTTTTGGAGTGTAACAATGTTATCAAAGGCTTGCTCTGTTCCCGAGGCGGTGCGGCGGCCGCAGATGTATTCAATGCATACAATCTTACCTGCGTATATCATATGATATTGATCTCAGCAAATGGCATGGCGGGGAGCGGTATCTCCTTCTTGATGACTGAGCTTATGTGGGTACCCTTTATCAGCACAGGAAGATCTTCTTGCGTTATATCCTGATGTGAAAGAGGGCCTCGTCAGTTTTCTTTTTCTTGGTTTCATCGCGCGAACTTTGCGCGTCAGCCTGTAGCAGCCCGTCTGATTCACTTGCCTTTCCGAACAAATTTGCTCGTCTCGTCATGCATGTGGTCAGCTTCGGCCCGGTCGTCGTTTACGTGTCGGGAACGAGTGTTGCATTCGATAAGCTATCATGCAAGACTTTTCACTCTATTGATCCACGATGGGTTCTTGGTGTTTTGTAATTGGACTTGTGAAGTCTTGGGTTACATGCAACTGCAGGCTCCGTAAATCTCGACATGCGTGTAAGCGTTGTCGGCCCTTCGCAACGCTTTGATGTAACCTCAACAGTTGAGATGCACAACTATCCACTGTGAATACTACTTTAATACCTAACGAGGTACAAAGGTCAGGGTCTGTGATGACTGCATTGTCGATCTCGGCGGATGAGCTCGGGACGACTGCATGCGCGAGTACCCACTGAGGGTCCATGAGTGAAGAGGAAGATAGCCTTGCAAGACTGACTTCTGGCAGTACCAATTTGCCCAATTTTGGCAGGCCGGGGCAATGTATGAGCAGCTTCGAAATTTATATATAAAGCTATATTGAAGTTTGTAGAGAGGGGATCGGAGAACGACCAAATAAGTTGATGTTCACGTTTACCAGCCGCAGAGATGGCTCCGGCGAAATCCAAAATCCTTTTCCTGACCAACAGTGACTATGGACAAGCGAATGTCGTTCTTTCCATCGCCCATGCTCTAGTTCATACGTCCCCGGATGTGGAGGTTCATGTTGCATCGCAGACTCGTTTGAAGGGCCCAACATCTCGCCTGGTCAATCAGGTGGCTGCGGACCTTAGTTCAGCAGCTGCAGACTCCATCAAGTTTCATGAGGTTGTTGGTTTGTCGCATTTCGACTCCGTTGACAGACCTGGAAACCCCACGATGGAAACTTGGCTGGTGAACCCCAGCTTCAGCAACGTTACTCGTAACATGCTCAACATTGCGGGCCTTGCTCTTCCTTGGAGCCCCGACGAGTTCGTTGAGATCTATAGGGATCTTGAGCGCATCTGGGACGCCGTCAAACCAGATGTCACTGTTGCTGAAGCCTTCTTCGCACCAGCACTCACCTTTTGCAACCGCAGGAAGATGAATTGGATTGTCCTTGCTCCAAACACGATCAAGGACTTTGCTCTCCCACTTCAGCCAAAGATGGCAATGCTGTGGAAGTATCCCGTGTGAGTAGTCGTCCTGCATGCGTCTGGTTGACCGTTGGCATTCTGACGAGTTTCGCATGAAGCATATGCTCGAGCTTGCCGTTCCCGGTTCCCCTGCACCTAATCCCTTTCAACGTTTTCTACAACGTGGTGGCCGGGGTGACGGTTTCGACAAGCAAGCGTCACACCCGCGTCACTGAGCGTCTTCATGGCGCCATTGATCCCGACACTCAGCTCTTGACAGTAAACCAACTCGGTTTGGTGAAGGCGCCACCCGAAGGTCTCCGCCTCCTCGTGGCTAATAGTCCAGACATTGACTTCCCCTTCAAAGTGCTGCCGAAGTTCATCAGCCCTTGCGGTCCGATAACTCGTGCTGCTCCAGCGATCTCAGATATCACACAGGATCCCGAAATGGCAAGTTGGCTCAGCAGAGGTCCCACTGTGTACATGAACCTAGGTACACACCACTTCTTTGACGTCTCTTTGGCCAAAGAGGTTGCACTTGCATTCCGTCGCCTGTTCGACCTTGCCGAATGCTCTGAGCCCCTGGGTCGGGGCAAGTTGCAGCTTCTATGGAAGATGCCTCGCAAGACCTCAGCTGGCGACGACACTGATCCCTCGAGCACCGACTTCTTGGGTCCTTGGAAAGAGATCAGATCCATCCTGGGCCCAGAAATGGACAGCGATCAAGTCCGTATCTTGGATTGGATTATCGCCGAGCCAAAGTCTGTTCTTGAATCGGGAAATGTGGTTTTGTCTGTGAACCATGGCGGGTCAAACTCCTTCCACGAAGCATTGTGGTTAGTCTTACATCTTACTCCTATATCTGGAATACCTGGCTAATGATCACAACCATAGCACCGGTGTACCTCAGGTTGTTTTGCCTGGGTGGGCAGATTGCTATGATTTCGCTCAGCGAGCTGAGATTCTTGGCATAGGAAGATGGGCAAACCGAAAAGCCAAGCCATACTGGAATCGTGACGAGCTTGGAGAGAACCTTGAAGAGGTTCTATTTGGGCCTCGTTCAAAGATGATATTGGCACAGGCAAAGGATCTGGGTAAGCGACATCCTGAAGGCGCCGGCCGGTTGAAGGCGGCAGAGGAAATTCTTGCGCTTCTGGGTGGGCACGTCTCGAAAGTGTAAAACGTGATTCCGCATGGATACGTTTGTTTGGGAAGAGGTAACTCCCAAGCCGAGACTGATCATTTTGAGGAGATACTGCAACTTTCTTCATTACCATCTTAGACTTGATGAGTTAATGATGATATAAAGTTTATATTTTCATCTCTGTGTATTGTTTTGACCTTGTCAGCTTGTGCAACAATGCAAATGGTTGGCTAATGCAGCTTTGCGTGAACGTGAACTTTGCTTTGACTAAGGTATGATGTTGTACTTAGGATTTGATCTAATGCTGACTTCAGGGTAAACCGTCAACTTCTTGGCATGATCTTGTCTACCTATGCACTATGACTAATATGTCGGATACAACCGCTGTGAGTATCTATCAACACACGTTTATTATCCCGTGGACCCTTGCACCTTACGAACCGTACATTATCACCTTAGGAATGATCAGACCCAGAGTATAGTCTCATGCCAACTGCAGCCTGTGCATATCCTGTCTCCCAGTACTCAAAACGACCGTTATAGCCTTTGACCCATTTACGCAACTGCCTCATATCCTGAGCGAGTGTTGTGTGCCGCTCGGTTCGAGAATAGCCAGTAAATGATCATGCCGATGATGGGGAAGAGGAAGACTACCAGGCACCAGAGGACCTTGTGGCTCACGGGACGGTTGGACTTCAGAACCTCGACTGAAAAGGAGTGGTGAGCATTCGTCTCGACTCATCTCAGGGACACAGAGACACAACTTACTGAAGACGATGATATCCAGGACAAGCACGATGAATCCAATGACACCTCCACCAGTCCCATACTGCCAGCTGTTCTGCGAAGCCGTAGACAGGGTAGGGTCAACAGGTGCGGCTGCTACGAGCAGAGCGAAGCAGAGCTGGAGGAAGAGGCTCGGAGAGAATACGCTCTGAAACATCGTGTCGGTTGATCTTGATCTGGGGTTCTTGGATCGAAGTTTTCTGTGGCTTCTGACGTCGAGTATTGGTTGTGAACGCGGGGTAAAGGCGAGAGATGTGGTGTGCAGCGCTTGTCGGGTTGGGTTGATGCAGAACAACGCATTTAATACCAGGCGGCCGCTGAGGTGCCCGTGACGTCATGTGCTGGCGTTGCGCGTCGTCGTCTGACCAGCTTGCTCTGTGCGCTAATCCCAGCCAGGCATCCTGTACGCCAGCGCAACGGCCAGCGATAGGCGGAAAACGCTCTGCTGACCCAAGCCCCCGAGAGCCTGGATTGAAAAACGCATCAACTGCAGCCCGCTTGGCCGCAAATGGCCGTGCAGGTCTCAGTGACGTACCTTGGTGCTCCGAACAAGCACGATCGAGATTGAGGCGCTCCCGTCAAACGGTGAGCGCAGCAAAAGGTCAACGGGCGAACATTGGTAAGGTATTAACGGGTTATCAATAGCAAAATTAGTTTTAATATTAAGTTTAAGTTGAATGATTGTCGTTATGAAGGATTGTCGTTAAGAGCGTCTCATCGATGCGTTATTACCAACACAAGCCTACTATGTTCCAGTCATATTCCCTTATTAGTATCCCATCCACATAAATTCCTCGAATCATTGCCGAGAAAGTCAGGCCTCATTATGTCGCGTAGCTTTCAAAACTTCTGCTTGATTGATTGTCCGATCAGGAGCCGTAGACAGTGACCTGGGCTCGGATCAGACCCTGGAGAAGGTCGGTAACCTGCTTAAGTGTAGACTGAACCGTAGGCAGGGTTCTCTGAAGTAGGGTGCTCAGTCCACTGAGAAGGTTGTTGTTGTTGCTGAGAGTAGTTTGGAGCCAGTTCTGGACAGTGCTGACCGGAGTAGCGGTGCTGCCAGTGCCCAAGACGCTGCCAAGAAGGCCCTGCACCGAGTTAAGAAGACCACCGCTTGATGTCGTGGTGATCGCAGGCTGGGTGGCCTGGATTTGAGCCAACACCTGGGTCAACTGAGCCTGGTAGTTGGTGAGCGTACTGGCGACTTGAGCAGCTTGGGCCTGCGTAAGGATGACGCCTTGCTTGTTGAGAGCGCCAAGCTGGCTCAAGGCGGTCGTGTATGCGGTCTGGAGGCCACCGTTCCCAGTGAGAGCTTGCAGAACGGGACCAAGGGCATTGCTTAGTAGGCCGTTGACATCGCTTCCAGCATTGGTCGCCTGGGACTGCAAGTTCGCCGAGTTGAGCCCGGCAAGGCTAACATTTAACTTGACAAGCTCGTTGTTCACGGATGTCAAACTCTGCAAAAGCGAGTTGGCTGTTGGGGCCGAGGAGAACAGACCGAGAAGAGGAAGTGCCGAGGTTGCAGTGGCCGATGCGAAGATGGTGACGATGTTGGTGAAACGCATTTTGGAGTTGAGTGGTGGGTGGTGTGGCCTGTGATACTGACTTGGGGGAGAACGGAATCGAAGCTAATTGTTCGTGAATGATGAAGTAAAGCCCAAGGTAGGATATGATGACCTTGTATTGTTGGATTTTCTAGGCTGTGGTGATAAAAAGAGATCTGCTGAAGTGCAGCATTTGGTCGCTATTTATTATTTTCCGTTTGATGTCAGTCGCCTCTCAGTCGCTACCATCAACACCTTTACCACCAAAGCCCTTGCCCCAATGTCTCTCCATGTCTCACTTATTACTGAATCATAACAGCGTTGAGATTCCTGGACCCCGAGTTTACCGACTCCTCGGTTGCTGTCTGTGGGCTCGAAGGGGTCTCTTTCCGTACGCAAGAGGCGGCTCAATTGGGGTTGAAGCCGTTTTCGGATCACAGCCAAGTGATTGGAAACTGCATTCGGCATTCCACAAAGCGCAGTCGAGCTGTGGAGTATCTGACCCACAGACATCACTTAGCGCTGAATTGGTCTGGAGCTGTCTAGGCAGTTTAAGGATTCCAGGCCAGGGTCTTTTCCTCCCGTTGTTCGTTCGTCGTTGGGATCCCAGTCTACCGTTTTCGTTCTTCAGCCCATCGCCTCGATCCTTCGGCCCGCGAGATTTGGTTCCCGGCCGAGGCAAGTCAAAGCTAACAGTATGTTGCCTCTGCCGTCATTGCGGCTGACGAGATGCTGCTAGTTCGCCAACAAGAAAACCATCGGATCCGTAATTGATGGCAATATCATCACGTAGCTGGCTTTGGACCCCAAGAGCCGCAAATCCATACTCGCTTTGTTTGCAATTCGGCATAGCAAGTAGCAAAGATTTGGCGAGTTTTATTACCGTCTTCGTCCATTCTTCGTAATCCCTTGAACAACTTAAGGCCATGCTATTACGCAAGTTGGGTCTGCATTCAGACAGACGCCAACCATCACATCAACATGAGAGATCCACTCTGAAGCGAACAACCGCTGTGCTTGGCATGGCCTTCTATGGTAGCCGAACTTCATCACATACTGTGTTGTGTCTTCTACGTCAGTGAGCAGCGGTGCCATTCATTGGAACCTACGTTCTCCTCCAAAACTTCTGCACGAGGTACCCATTTCAGACTGAACGATCATCCCGTTCGTTGCCTCCACCTTCAAATCGATCCCAATGAAGCGTAGTTAGCAGCACATATGACGTTCAGCCGGTGCTTTCTATGCCTTTTTACTACATTGCACGCCAACACTCAGTTTCCACATCTGCATTGGGGTTATCAGCCTTTCTATTAGCCTTGTTAAGATGAACTCCTTCACGAGATGCCAAGATCACAGACGATATATAAACGAACACCTTCAATGTCGAGGCCGTGTTGTCACTAGCATACCACCAAGTCCCCTACTTTTCAATAAAGTCTTATGACCTGCAACGATCACAGCACGCCATGTTTCGCAAGACAAGAAATTGGGCATGGCGAAGTGCACTTTGCCGCAACTAGAACTCCCCCCCCCCCCGGGT
>JABGLZ010000472.1:0-75063 GCA_014705045.1 Colletotrichum theobromicola | reverse complement strand
CCCCCCCCCCCCTCACTCGCTTAGAACGGTGATACTCGCATCCGACCGCAAATCATACAACCCGAAAACAAGAAAGTCCAGGGTTGTCCAGGGTTAGGTCCATGTAATGGTGCTGTGGCGGTGGTCGCGCCTCGTTAGGAACGTGTTTTGAATGTGATGCCCGACGTGCCTCAGATTTTCAGCCTGCATGCTGCGCGGGGTAGGGGTCCGTGAGTTTGTGTGGTGCATGCAAGGCGCTCCCTCCCTCCATCCCGCAATTGCCAGCCCAGCGCGAAAGGGGGGGCGGGATTTCCCCACCTCGCGGCTACGGGATTTTATCCTCTGTAATAAACTGTAACATCGCGAGCCGCACGAAACTCTAATCCCATAACCTTAACACTGACCCTGGAGTGAGCAGTCGAGGCCCAGCCAGTAGTGAGCCACCGCGCCCACCTCGCACGCTCGCGCTCAGTGACGGACACGGAGAATAGGCCACTCAGGACATCCTGGCGCACACATTTACGATGGTTCGGTCCCGAGACATCCTCACCATTGGACGACGCGTCAGATGCTCAGAAAATAGAACATGTCTGCTGGATCGCGGGTCTTTTGGGCCGCCAAATCTCGGTCTTCTTCATCGATTTCCCAAATAGGCATCAGAGTGTAGAAAGACTAATCTCTTCTGTCTATCTTCTCATAGCGTATCTACCATCTCGACGTCATGAGTTGTAGCAGCGGCCAAAACACCGCCCGTGTCATCTGAATGCTGTCCCAAAACACGAGGTGCTCACGCGAGCCTCCTCACATCAGGCCGTGATCTCAGCATCGGAGAGAATACTTGGGAGTGCGGTCGGCTTTCATCCCGCCCCAGTGCACTTCGGGGGCTGCATTGCCGTCTTCGCCAATGGCATGTGGCTTCCAGGGCTCATCAAAGGCCTCGAAGAAGAACACATTGAAGCCCCAGGAGACCATTCCGCAGACGCCCTCTCTGTAGAAGGCTGCGGCATTGTCATTGCCAGGCTCGGCCTTCTGGTAGTTTGCACCCTCGCTGGGCCAGCCTAAGCTCGGACGGGTTGGTTAGCTACCGTTGACCGAAGATCAGATCAAGGCGCAGATCACGAGAAGTGGGAATGGGCAACGGAACAGCCAGCGTACCTGTCTCGCCAACCTATAGCTCAGGCTTGATGAGTGACCCACTGACGTGCTGGATGTGGCCAAACGCCTGCATGATGGAGTCGAAGAAGGACGCGGTGGCGTTGTCGCGAGTCTGGCCCTGCCAATACGAGAAGGCATTGGTGAGCAGGATATCGGCCGTCTTGATGACAGCGTCAGCGGTGCCGTCTTGGAACTTGTTCCAGCTGTCTGCGGTGCCGACAGGGGTGGTAGGAAGGGACTTTTGCATGTCCTTGATCTTCTCGGCCAGCTCGGGGCCGGTGAAGTTGCCGCGGTAGAGGGACTCGGAGCCGACCGTCACGGCGTACACTTGGTCTTCAAAGCCGGTGATATGCTCCAGAATTGCGGCCTTGTCGGCGGCGTAGGACTCCTCCGTGTCGGGCCTACATCCGAGTCAGTCGGCATCTGGGAATACAGTTTGCAGCAGAGTTTGGCTGACAGGGTAGCTGTGATTGGTGGGCTGGGAAACTCGGGAAACTTACCAAACGCCCAAAATGACTTGGAAAGACTCCTTCTTCGCGGCTGGAAGTATCTCCTTGGCAGTGTTACACTGGTCAGCGGCGTAGATGCGTACGACAGTACTTCCGGAGGCGTCTCGAATCGCCCTGAAGTCTGCTTCGTAGTCGGCTTGGTACTTGCATTGCCCATTCGGCTGTTTCGCTCCGAGAGCGAAGCCGAGGGCTCCGGTGGCCACGGCTACGGCGAGACCGGGTGCCATGACCAAGACGGCCGGAAAGGCTGCTACGAGACGCATGGCGTTGGCTTATTTTCTTTCTGAGGTTCGTTGTGAGCGACAGTCTGATAGGTTCTAGGGATTGACGAAGAGAGGAAAGTTTATCAAATGATTCGTCGTGGATGATGCGGTCTTAGGGATTGAAGATGAGGAGAGGTGGAGGTGATGGAGATCCAAAGAGACGACGTTGAAAAGATGAGCAGCATCAAAAACAGATGTCCTCTACATAGATGCCGTGCGGTCAGCAGCTTCCAAAGGCAAGAGCGAAGCTTGGGAAGGAGGCTTTCTGCAATGTCCCAATGTGGAAGGCGTAGATGCAGCAAGGATCCATGCTGCACTTCCCGCACCTCCCTCACAACTCTGGATGAACCAGTGGGAAGGCACAACGCCCGACTTCCTTGTTTAATCACAACTCAAGTGCCGACAAATTGCAACACACAAAGCAATTATTTTCACCAGATGCCCAAAGGCTAAGTACCATATCACATAAGCTCAAATTCATATGCATATGACGTCACAAAAAACAGTTGCAAGATAATCATCTTGTGTTCACTGAGCAAATACTATGTAGCCCCAAGCCAGGGGAGTAGGGTATAAGCAATCCGCCATGTACAGAAGGCCCAATTCGTCGTCTCTATTGCTGATGCAAACCCTGTTTGTTTGTCCAACCCCAACTCCAAACTCATGCATGAAAAGCCAGCCGTTGAATTACATTATGCTTAAAGGAAAGACATGAAAATCTGCACGGCCATCAGCGCGCCAGCTACAGGCCAAAGGCTGCTGACTGAGGCACGGCCAGCTGCGTTCTTGTTGCTGCCGCTTCCGCTGCTGCTGTTGCTGGCCGAGCACTCTCCACTGAACTTGGCAGCGGCGTTAGCACCAAGAGGAATCTTCTGCAGGTTGGTGCCACAGTTGACGTAGGGAGCAAAGTGCAGGGCAGGTGTCTCCTGGTCGAAGACGACATAAGCTGAGCGCAAGAATGAGTCACCCAACAGGTAGGAGCCATCGCTGGCCTTATCGGCTCCGAGGACACAGGCGTTGTCGGAAACCTCCCAGATGAACTCGGAGATAGGCACCTGCAGGGTGAAGTCACCAAAGGTGAAGTCGATCGTGCCAGAAGTGCTGCACGGAACGACATACATGTTGACGGAGGAGTCAAGGCGGCCGCCGAGATCCGAACCAAGCGAGTCGACGACGGCCGAGGGGAAGTAGCTGAGCGTGGCACCCGTGTCGAAGAAGACGGGAAACTGGGAGTTGGAGTAGGTCGTCTTGCTGCTGCCGGACTTGCTCAGCGCGATGCTATCAAGCTGAACCCAGTATCTCCACAAGCTCTCGCCATTCTGGGGTCCCAGGATGGGGGCGGAGTGCAAGTTTCCGCTGAACTTCTTGGTGTCGACACCGCCGAAGGAGATGAGACCGCTGCCGGTGGGCTCATCCTTGGTTCCGAGCGCAATACCCATAGTCAGAGACTCGATAACGTTTTGAGCCTTCATCTCCTCCACAACGGTGGGGTAGCCGGTGTTGTTCTTATTCTCTCCGAAACTGAGACCGAGAATACCCCTGTTAAGGTCGACACTGTCGGTAGCATAGCCGAAGATGACCTGAGAAAGGTCGATGTCTTCGATTTGTTAGTCGTGGGTAAGATTGATCGGCATATGAGACTTACCACTGCCAGGCAGAGTGATGTTGTCGGCGACATATTGCAGCGCAACCTCTCCCTTGCCGTATTTAATGCGGCCAGTGTTTTGGTAGACGACCGAGGTTCTAGAGTTGTCGGGGTCGTATTGGCCGTTGGCGCGGCAGGACTGAGCCTGTTGCGTGCTGCCTGCCTTCTGGCAATTGGGGTTCACCCACAGCTCCGAGGAACCAGTGTCGAGGGCGACCTTGGTGTCCTGTCCTGGGGTTCCAATGTCGACTGTTGCGCGTGTTAGTTGGATGCGACAATGGGTGCGGCAGTCCGGTTCCACCTACGCTCGATCAAGTACGTCGTCGAGGTAACGTTAATAACAGGCACGTCTGTGTCCGAGACGGCTCTCCTCCGGAGCTTGTCGAGCGGGTGCAGTCTGATATCCTGGTACACGGGCAGCGAGAGGACGCCGGGAGTCGAACTGGAGCTGGACTCGTCGCGGGGCACCGAGAGCGCGGTTGCGCCTGCCGCGAGGGCAGCGGCGATGGAGGCGTAGCGGGCGACCATGGTGATGCGGGTATCGAATTCGGTTCTCGAGGTCGGGCCGGTTCGAAGGTGCGCGCTGCAGAGGTGTATAACCACAGTGAACAGAGACGAGGTGCTATCTATGCTGCTCTCGAGAAATAGATGCAAAATCTAGAAATCAAAAGCCAAGCTCGATAGGGGATCCCAAAATTGAGATCGGGGGACGGAGAAGGCAAGCGACTGGGGGTGTCCAAGGAAAAAAGAGTGGGATCGTAATGCTTTTAAGCAGGCGGCCGGAGTGTTGCCTTGGCGAAGTGGACGCCCAGGCTCGTAGCGTCAATCCGAAGCGAAAGGCGAGGTGGACTTGCACATTTGGTGGTCGAGAGTGACCAAGCCAAGAAAAATGCGTGGAGCAAATGTCTAGGCGCCCTGCAGCTCCAAATGCTCACTCACCTCACCTGCAGCACCAAAGGGGAAAGGACGAGTGACCTCACTCGCTGATTTAGCATATGGGGAATCCATGGAAATCTGGGTAATGGCACCTCAGGAAGGCAGCCCGCAGGCAGGTACCTTCCTTGCTTCCTTCCTTCGCTAACCTAACGTACCGGGAAAGGACGGGCAGGGGCAGAGCAGGCAGGCGGTGGGGAGGCACCTCATTCACCGAATCACCTCAGCATCTCTCTACGCAGTCACGCAGTCACGCAGCACTCTACATAGGAGCGTGGCTGCGTTGTGAGGTGTTTGCTGTGCTGCTGAACAGGAAGGAAGGCACGAAGGTCCCGCGCGTTGGAGGGAAGGAACCTCCCTGAGGCTGAGTCCATCGAACTTTCCGCTGTCTCAGCAAGCATTGACCATGCAGACACAACAGCCACCTGGCCTTGGTGCAAATCAATTGGCCCGTCCCTGGGAACTGCGGGGACCTGCTTTTCCTGCCAGCGACGCGGTGCGTCACCTGCAGCCACTCCCGGGCCTTCTCTGTGCCTCTGGGCTCTCAGCTCCAGTCGATCAACATCACCAAGCCCAATGCTGACACTCGTATGTGCCTTCGCAGCCGACAAAAGCTGACGGCAACCACTCTGTGATTGGAGAAATCAGAATTGCGCCTCCCGACTGAGACACAGGCAAGCTATTTTCCGCTCTGCCCAGAGACCTTGTCTTTTGTCAGCATCTTCTTCCCGTCAAGCTTTCCGCCAACCTACCCGTTTCTTTGACTCGACTTCCGCCATCAAGCAACGCCGAGTCCAAGTAGGTATCCCTCACGACACTGCCGCTTTCTTTCGCAGCCTAAAAATTCACAAATGAAATCCTTCGATCAACCCAGCGGCCAAAATGACCGACGCACGAAGCAACGCCCGAGATTAGAAACTACCGTCGCCAACACAGAGGCCAAACGTGGCGTCGGAAGCGACGGCCGTGCACAGCCTCCCAAGTCATAGGCAGCGGCCATTCGGCACAGCTTGTGCTGGCACCCGGGACCCCTCCCTCAGCCTGGGGTGATGCACTGCACAACCCTGAATCGCTGAGCTGTTCTCACTCCCGTCCTCATCAGACGGTCGAGTCGGTCAAAGCCAGAGTCGCTAAATACAACTGGCTATCGGCACAATTGAATGCACCTGTGGTCGCCAAATAGTCCACCTCCTCTCGCCTAGCCGCGTCCTGACTGGACCACACAGTAAGTGTATTACGACGACTATCGCCCTCCTTCTCAGACCTCACTATGCGTGGTCTTTCGCAACGGCCTAGAGGCTTCGCTGTCTCGCCGCCATTCTGTAGCGACCTGTTTGGCCCCCCATTCGAACGAGGGCCAGGAAGGAGCCCGTTCGCGCCCATCAACTCATCTCTCGCCGCTGGGCCCATGCTGGTGAGAATTTGGAGGGGTCTTGGCATCCTGTCTCGAACGGGACACAACGGCAGCCATGGCAACTGGGCACTTGGCCTTAGTTTCCGACTTTCCGCCTCGGCCGCTTCGAAGTCTTGACGTACGAATCTGTCGATTGTTCTGCTCTAGCCGCCGTGGCGAGCCATCGTCCGGCGGCATTCCCGGATTGTGTGCGGCGAGAAAGAAACAATTCTGTCTTTGTCAGACCGGTTGCCATTGAAGTTGCCGCCGCGAGTCGGGGAGGCTTCGTTCGTCCCAAGACCAGGCGTGTCTCTGACTAGCGCTGCCCAGCCCCCAACCACCGAAAGAATCGATGACGCACAAAAAAAAGAAGGAAAATCTCTCTAGGTCTGCCTACACTATTGATCTTTGCCATCCCCGACATCGCCCCGGACCCTTGGCATCGGCTTACGGATTGGAACTTGATTTCGGCTGTCGAGCGCTATCGCGCACTGCAAAACCCCCAGCTCCAAGTGACAGACAGCGGCCATTGGAATCCCCTGTGGATACGTAGGATTGCAGATCTGGGTCCAACAGTGGGGAAATAGTTGCCGAATTTCCCAGCTCGAGCCACCGTTACCGCCCCGTCTCGCTGATCTGGCACTGTGACGTCCAAACAGGGAATCATTCCAGCCTTCTGGAGTTTTCGGGGTCCGCAGCTGACGAAATTATGCATCTTTTCCCGTGTGGATACCCTCCAAGCCATCGGCCGGTGGATTAATGGCTGAGCCATCAGCCTGCTGCCTGCCATTCAACCCAAAATCCGCCCTATTCCAACGCTTAGCTCCCGCCGGTCACCTTCGGGCGCAATCTGCGAGATTTTTGTTGTCAGCCTTGAGCTACACTACGCAGTACATGTGCCTGCATGGATACGTGCAAGCTCAGCTTCGACGCAAATTTTGACGGAGCCGCACTTTTGCAGCCAGCTGAAGTTTTAGTCAGGCGGGCACGCGGGGAGGCTGTATGCGAATCATGGCCACTCTGCTCCATGCAAGCTTCATGTCACGTTGTGGAGCCTAGCTGAGGTTCGCGCGGCGAGCTTCCGCAGAGCATACTCCGTACGGGACCATCTCTTAGCAGCGGACATTCCGTTGTCTTTGGCCTGACTTTATTCCCATATACTGATATAATCGAGGCCAGCGAAAGACCCGCTGGATCGGTATCCGATTCAATCGTTGACCGCCTGCCGCTCACTACTACTGCCATGTACTCCATGCTATCGGAAGACAAGTCATGGAATCCTGTTCCTGCGGATAACAGGCAACTCTATGTGAGGAAACGCAGTCACCGACAGAGTTCAAGATCTGCCCTGACATCCCTGTCAACATGCCAGAGATAGACTCAGCCAACCTTAACTGCCCGCTGTGTCCATCAGAGCGGGTGGAATCTCTTCAACCTTCATTGGTCATGCCACCGCATCCCTCCCCACCTCCGCTGCCTAATACAAAAAGAAACGCTATGCGCCCGAGTTGTAAGCGCCAAGGGAGCCCGGAAGTCAGGTCGGATGATTTCTCTTGGACTTTGTATCAGTTGGAACATTCTTCCCGGAACTCATCGTTCTCAGCCCTACGAAGCTGCCATCTGTCGAGGCTCATTTGCGAAAGCGAATAGTCCCGAACAATGCGCACCCCCACTGATGAAGACTTGGTGTGAATCAGCCACCAGCCATCGCCTGGTGTAGCGTAACGGTTGACTTAGATCATGATACAGATCAGGCTCCAGACTAACTAGATCCAACACCTCTGAGCCCCAAATAAGCCTCATTGACAGCATCATCTCAGCTGGTTCTGCAATGTCTCAATGCCAATTCCGAAAACTGCCTCATTCGTCACCGATCGACGGGACGCCAACAGTTGAGGCATCCAAAACAACTCCCTGCTTCAATAGCCTCTCTCTCAGGGGCTCATACGGGACATCCTGCACCGAGGCACCAGCCTCCAGCGCGATGTCACACGCGTTGGCACAAGCCTGGCCAAGCGCGTAAAACTGATGTTCCAGCCTCACAGCCCCTGGCCACCCGTCAGCCAAGTTTCACGACGGATTCACAAATTAATACATATGCAATACTCACCATAACCGACATGCGACGAGCTAGGACAGGTCACACTAACGAAATTACCCGCCTCCTCCCTTCGCGGCACCATCGCGCGATACGAGATACCGAAGGGCCGCCAACGGTGCCCATCCTTGAAGATGAAGCCCTCATTGTGGACCCGTCCGTCTCGGAGTATGCGCCGCACGCTGTGCGTATCTGTCGGCCAGTATGCCACAGCAACCGGATCCGGGACCTCTGGCGCGCCGTCCTGGGAAGCCGTCGCTTCCGTGACGATGTAATCCGATATCATTCGCCTGGCGTCTCGCACATAGAGCTCGTGTGGGAAGTGTCCATTGTCAGGAAACTCGTCGCGGCAGTACCCAAAGCGCGACCACTCGTTGCGGATTGATTCCTGCTATGGTCAGCATCTTGATCTAGTTAGGAGAACACTCAACGTACCGGAACCGCCTCGTCTGTCGCCAGGAACCAAAAGAACCCTTTCGTGAAGTCCGCTGTATCCTTCAGTATCCTCTTCCGCCCTTCATGCCCCGCTACAGGCCACTCGTCGTTCATCCCCAGCAAGTCTGTCGACAACGCTCCCTCGCTTCCGATCAAGTCCGTCTTTTCTCCTGGTAGTCTCTTCTTTGGCACATACATTTCTCCTCCAGCCCTTAAGAACCGTCTATGCAATTCATACCAAGCAGGATCATACCCTTCCGGCTCTGTGAATGGCACGCGGTTCTCTGGGTCGTCGGTCAGCGGCATACGGTAGGAATACGATTGAAGATGCAAGTCTCCGTCGCCAGGGTTGCCGAAGGGCTCTGGGGAGATGCCATAGAGCAGGCCGCTGGAGGGAACGCCAGGCGTCACATGCGGGTCGATATCGACATTGATTTGGCGGTAGAGCGTCTCCGCGCGGACACCGGCCAAGGATTCTCTGTACGCTGCTGAGGCCTCGCGGCCGTGGGTCCATGATATCGAGGCGGCGGCGAGGAGGTCGCCCTCATAGCTTGCCTCGACGAAGATCTTGGATGGTGAGACGGGTAGGCTGGGCATCTAGGTGAGGTCTCACCTTTCCGGTTATCGTCTGGCCATCTTCGAGATGGATTGCCTTGATTCTCGTCCCATCCTTCTCAACGGCGTCTTTCTCGACAAGCCTCGACTATAGGTAATCAGCAAGCATTCTTGACAGAATCGCTTCATCAAGAGCTCACCTTGATGACGGTGATCAACGTGTTCTCAGCCAGCCAGGTCCTAATCACGTGTTCCGCAACCTTGGCCTCAAATCTCCAGACGTCAGGATCCTTGAGCTTCTTTTCAACCACCTCGTTCAGCCTGTCCAGGCGGCCATAGTGACGACTGATTCTCTGATGAAGCTCCAGATTAAGCCCGCCTAGCGTGGTGCTGTTCTGAAACTCAGCCTGATTATCGATATCTGTGGCGCCTAGGCCGTTGATCTGGATGCCACCTGCCGATCCAGTTAGTCAAACGCGTGAGGTCTCTTCGAGGAAGAGTGGCAATACCGATGTGCTCCTGTGGCGAGACCAGCGCGACTGACCTCCCGAGCCGTGAAGCTTGGATGGCCGTCGCAACGGCACCGGACGTCGAGCCGTAGACTACAATGTCAAACGTCCCGGACTGCGACATGTTTGGCCGTGGGGCACCCAAGATGTTCAGGACTGAGGCAATCATCGAGTGATGGGAGCAACCAGGACGCCCGACAGCAATGGCACTCAAATTGTTGTCGTTTTCCACTGGCACCTGATTCGTCGCGATTGTATATTCACCTTACTGGTGAAGGCGGACTTCAAAGTTGATTCAGATGCGATAACGTCGCCGCGGAGAGGTGTCCGAGGTCGGGCGCGTGCGATTCCCCTTTAGAGTTCCCTGCTCCCCTCGCATCTGACGCACCGAGAGGGCTGGCGTCATGCAATGATGATGAATGTTTGTCCAACCCTCGTTTTTGACTCACACTGACAATGCAGCTAATCCTTTAGCATAACTCTGGTGCTGCTTCCTACGCATCCTGCCCCCACTCTTCTTTTGATTACTATCCCTACAAGAACTCTGATATCTTGCCTGCCCCATGGGCGGTCCTGATCACTGTGTTCCCGGAGGAGGGGCACAAGCGGGCCCGACCCCGCATCCGGGGGTTTTGCGTGCGGAGAACCCGGGCTGCACCGGACTTCGAGCCCGCGCTTGAGGCTTAGTGTAAGGTACTCAAGAAGTCGGAAGTAAATGATTTCGGAGGTTCGCTTCCTACGGATATGCTTTGAACAACCAGATTATGAATGGAGACTATCTGGGTGGGCAAACCGAAGCGCCGTCAAGCGACGCAGTCAGAAGCAGTTGGACGAGATGTCCGAAGCGGGGTGACTCCGACGAAGGAATCGTTATTAGGTATCAACCAAGTCAAGCTCTGCTGCCACGACCCAAATGAACAGGAAATTATTACTGGCTAGTGGTTTTCGTCGGTCTCTCGGGGGATCTGGTCGCGATCTCTGTGGGTGAAGGCGTTGCCGATCGGTTGGTACGGCTGGTAAACGGCGGCTCTGGATGATAATTTTGGCTGAAGAAAGCCGAAGTCGATTCCACACCCTCCATCAAGCCCCAAGCTGAGCCTTGTGCAGAAGTTCACCGCGCAAATGTACAAGTGCGCCGTAGTTTTCCTCGAGTTGGACAAGTCCCGACGTGCCATCCTCAGTGTTCACCCCCGTCTTAAACCCCTGGTTGGTTGAGAAGTTTGCAAGAATGTCGGTCATACAGTCCGTAATGCTCGCTTCCATGCTCTCTCTTCCCCACAGAACCCACCCCCGAACCCCAAGTTCTCTGCTGCGGGGGAGATGAAGGACGGAAAAAGGTCGTTTGCTGGAGTTCCGGTCATCGGCCCATTCTTGAAAGCCCGGCTGCATGGGTCGGTATCCGGGTATCTCGATGGCTCAAAAGGCGCTTCCTCCCAAACATTAGAGTGAAATTTGAATAACTTTTGAGATTCAGCTTGGTGTGTCCGGATGTCTTACCATCCAACACGCGTGAACTCGACCACCAAAGATGGGCCTCGGCATCTTCGCAGGCAAGGCGGCCTTCGCCAACGCCACGCCTCGGCTGATGCTCTACTGCCTCATCTACGCCATGGGAAGCGTCTTCTTCGGCTAGTGAGTTTTCCCTTGGTGCTCCCTACCCCCCCTAGACGTCGAGGTCTGATGTGTGTCCCCGGCCAGCGACGGCGCCTCGTTCGGCGGAGTGCAGGCCATGACGCCCTTCATGAGCAAGTTCGGTTCTTACAGCGCGACCAAGAAGGCGTATTACCTCCCCAGCCGGACGGCGAGCTTGATGAATAGTCTGCCGCTGCTGGGGAAATTTACGGGGACGGTGGTGGTGGGGCCGATTATCGAGAGGATTGGGCACCGGAGGGCGATGGCGGTGACGTGTTTGGTGCAGATTGTGGGAGCTATCAGTGAGTTCTGCTTGTGTACGAGAGTAGCCGGGGAGAGAGACGTTGACAAGGGGCTGAAGTCCAGGTTACGAGCAACCACGCAGCGCAGTTCGTTACCGGTCGGTTTCTGGTGTACACGGCCGTCGGTCTGGTTGAGAACGTGAGCTGACCCTTCTAAAACGGTCTTCAATGTAGTATCGATCTCTAACGCATGTTGACGCCAGGTCGTCCCAACCTATCAATCCGAAATTGCACCCGCCCCCCTGCGAGGGTTCTTCGTCGGGTCAATCCAGCTCTGCCTGACCTTCGGCTCCCTCATCGCAGGCATCGTCAACGAGTCCATGTCCCGCCGGACAGATAGCTCAGGCTGGCAGATTGCGACCGCGATCCAGGCTCTGCCCGCCGTGCTCATCATGTGCGGGTTGTGGTTCACGCCCAATTCGCCGCGGTGGCTCGTCTTCAACGACCGCTCGGACGAGGCCATTGCTGTCCTGAGGAAGGTGAGGAGGAGGGAGGACGTGGATAACGGCCGGCCCGAGATGGAGATTGCTGCCATGAGGGACGAGGGCCAGACTGGCAAGCGGGAGAAGGGGCCCTGGAGGGATCTGTTTAGTGAGAAGAACAGGAGGAGGACTGGGTAAGTTGCACGTCGACGAGGTGTGGTTCGCTGAGGAGGGTTTGTTCTGATAATCGAGGGATACAGGATCGCATGCTCCATCATGGCTCTGCAGCAGCTCACCGGTGTAACCTTCTCAAGCTCCTACGGTCCGACGTTCTACAGATCAGTGGGCTTGGCAGACAAGGCCTTCGTCTACGCCGTACGCCCCTCCTCCAACCATCCCTTCAGGTGTATCACAGCACTCACACTTGACTGCAGGTTGTCAACAACGCCACCTCCGTGGTCACGGCTATGATGGCCATGGTCTTCCTTGACGCCTTCGGCCGCCGCACCCTCGTCTTCCACGGCGGCTGGTCCCAGGGCGCGTTCCTGGTCGCCATCGGCGCGCTCGGTCGCAAGGCCAGCCCCAACGTCCACGAGAGCAACGGCATCGTCGCGGGGATGCAGCTGTACACGTGTATCCTGCACATGACGCTCGGCCCGGGCGCGTATATCACTGCCGCGGAGGTCGGGACGCAGACTTTGCGCGAGAAGACGATGGCTCTGTCGGTGAGTATCTCTTTTCCCATGTTGCTGTCTGTGATTGTTGTTATTGACTCAGCGGGTTTACCAGACGGCGCTGAATGTGGTGGTTGGGTTCATCGTCGTCTTCGTCACGCCGTACCTCCTCGCGGAGATCGGTGCCGGGCTGGGGTATATCTGGGGCGGCTTCGCCTTCTTGACGTCGGTCTGGGCGTGGTTCTGCATGCCTGAGCTCAAGGTGAGTTTACTGATTAAAGAAAAGGTGGGAGAAGGTTACGAGACTGATCAGAACGACAGGGCCGCAACCTCGAAGAAATCGACCAGCTGTTCGAGGCCAAGATTCCTGCGTGGCAGTTCCACAAGTTCCAGACCGATGGGCTCAGCCATGATTTGGCTGTGCTGGAGGGCGGCAAGGCTGATGTGAAGGTTGTTGAGCAGTTTGAGGATGCTGAACGGGGTGCTCAAGCTACTGCTCAGACCAGAACTTAACGAGTACCCGGTGGTAGTAGGTCAGACTTGCCATCTCCGATGTTGCGGGAAGTGACGTACCCAGCCTATCAACCAAGTCCATTTGTATCGCCTATGGATGTCATATAATTATTATACCCAAATATGTAAAATGGCACTCGCATTTTACGCTTGGCCTACATGAACAACTATCTTCCCCGTCGTCCGTCCCAGCCTGAGTTTCGCGTACGCTTTCGGCGCGTCGTTCCACTCGAACTTCTCGTCAATCAAGACCTTGACTTTGCCCTCGCCTACCCAACAACCGATCTGTTCCAGGTCCTCTCGGCTGGGGCTTACCCTGACCGTCTGGAACCGTCTCTTCCCACCGCCCAGAAACCCCGGCAGCATGGTCCTGCGCAGCATGCCAACCATGGACTTCTGCATGGCAACCTGAACAAAGACGCCGTCTGGCTTGAGGAAATGGGGGCTGCTTTCATACAAGCACTCAGGACTGCCGACGTTGTCGATGGCTACATCAAAGGTAGGCCCTTTCGCCTTCAATTCGCCCAGGACATCAGATGTTCGGTAGTCAATCACCTCATCCGCCCCAAGCCTCTTGCAGAGGTCGATATTTGCCGTGGAGCAGGTCACAACGACATACGCACCAGCAGCCTTGGCGAACTGAATCGTGAAGGATCCAACGCCGCCACTCCCGCCGTTGACGAACACCTTCGAGCCCGGCCTCAAATGCTCTTTGGGGAGAGACTGAAAGGCCGTCAGTCCAGCTGTGCCCAGCGCAGCCGCATCATCGGGGGTGACGCCCGTTGGAAGAGGAGCGATATGGGAGCAGGGAGCAACCATGAGCTGCCCAAGGCTCCCGAACTTGGGAAGCTTCGTTCCGATGCTCAGGGCGCCAAAGACGAGCTGGCCCTCGGAAAAGTCGTCGGCGCCATTTTGGGCCTTAATTCGGCCGCAAAAGTCCAGGCCGGGGCTGCTGGCAGGCTGGCTCATGAATTTGCCGAAGACGGGGATCTCTGGTAGTTTGTACTCGACTGGGTTGATTCCGGCTGTGATTACTTCGATAAGGACATGGTCTTTAGGGAGAGAGGATGTGTCCGGTGGAGTTGTGGTGATGTTGAGTGATAGGGAGTTTTCGAGAGTTTTGTTGATGGTGGTGTATTGCCAGGCTTGCATTTTGCTGGTTAAGGTGCAGTGAGTTGCGGTAGGTAGGACTGTGGCAGCGATATGCGACCTTTCTCAAAGAAAGCCTACAAGTAGAACAGGGCGCAAAATCAGTAAATATAAGGCAAATATTACTCTGAGCAGACATTCGAAGGCATCGCTACAGTTCATTCACATGTGTTTTTCAATTAAAGTCCGCATGCAGGTCGTCAAGTCACAGGGGTACTTACAGCTTATCTCGGGTTCGGATTGATCCTTGTTCAAGTTGCGGAGTTTTCACCTGAAGTACACTTCAACCATCCCCAGACAGTGGAAGTCGAAGGGAGTTCTTTATTTACGTATACAAGAGCTTTACGTATACAAGAACTAGTGGGAGAAGTCAAATTGGTCGCTTGGTAGGTAACATTTAGCTAGTTTTCTTTTGAGCCTCGCTCCAGCTCACGCACGCCTGTTGATCCTTAAAGCGGATAGAGCCGGCGAAGTTTGGTCCGATTACCACTTAAACAAGCCAGGATACATTGCATACATGTTATTGAAACCTATATTGCTATTTCGAATGCCAAGGCACTCCCTGACCTGCAGACTGTGATTGCTTATGGACCAGGCGAACGGATGCAGTGCGATGGTGTTAGCTAAGGAGGATTGAGCACCTCGACGACATTTTCTCAACTTCGAGAAGCTTCTTATCATCGAGACGGCGAAGGTGAAATCCAACCTAATAAAGTACTGCATCTTAAGGCCCGTGGGAAAGTGCTTGAGAGTCTGCCGAGACAAACCGAAGCGATTGAACACAACGTAGTATGATTCTCTCTTGATAGTTTATGTAGTCAAAATCAAGAATAATATTGGGGAATATGTCCGGCACGTGTTGCAATTGCTGGCGGAGTGCGGTATCTCTGGCGACGTTCAGCGCCCTAGTAACTTCCAAGTCATCAGCATAGATGACTATACTCTAATCATCATACTACATTTTATGGTTATGCCCATCCGAAGCCGTCCTTTTTTTGAACTTTGTTAGGATCAGGGGCGCCTGTGTTGATGTAGTTCATAGGCCATTCGATCAACTCTTGCCATTTTGGAGTAAGGGATCTTAAGATGACGTGCATGAGATGGCTTCCCCAGTCTTTCATGAACCAGAAATGAAGCCCTGCCTCGTGAAGAACAGTGCCGTAGTGTGCGAGCACAACCAAAGCGGCTGGGTGTTGTGACTCCAGCAGGGCCATGAATCCGCTGCTGAGCACCATTGGCCAAGACACAGCAACATTCAACGCCGGTGTCGCTGCTGATGCTATTCCGACGCTGTCTCGCAATCCAGAAAGTGCGCCCTCAATAAACCTTTTGGCCTCGGTACTTACACCGTGACGATCCATCTTATCAACAGCACTAGTGACGTTCTGCAGTAACAAGTCCAATAACTCACTACTGCCGGAATATGGGGCACATTGCATGAAGTCCCGTAGTATGCCGTGCCGCACGTTTTCCCTGGCTGAAGTCAAGACGCCGCTGACTCCACGGATGAGGGTGAAATTTTCCAGGAGATGGTCCAACTCCAGCCGTAGATGACGGTGCACCGCTGGACTGGATGCAGCAAATGAACCGATGAATAGCATTGATGATGCGGCAAATAGTGCATGGCAATTTTGCGGAGTGACATTGGAAATACCGGCGTAAACTCCGCGAATTGCGTGTTGTTGGTGTTGCAAGCCCAGGGAAAGGTATTCCGGTCGCTTCTGTGGCTCGAGGCTTGCAAGATGGAATGCGGAGACTGCGAGAAGCTGATGCATAAGAAACGGATAGTCCACTGTCACCTTCGGTACCTTATCTTTCCATGTGTGCAGATTGGCGCCGGGCAAGGTAGCGGAGGTCACAAATGTAAAGTGGTTCATCAGTCCGAGGTCGGCCGTCCAACCCGACCACCTTTCGGATCCGGCCCCGGCGACGGAGTCAGCCACCAAACAGGATGGCGTTGTCAAGCAGGGACCGGATGCGCCGCGGGAGATGAGGCTTGGTAAATTGTATTCCTGATTCAGATCCGAACCCGAACGGACTTCTGTCGTCGGCAAGGCCTCATCATTTGGAGATGGAGCCAGGCTACAAGATATTTGCTGCCTGACACAGGCGCCACATGGCTTCCGCTCATCGCACTGGAGCGGAATTAGCTCCCGAAGCATCGTATGTGCATGGTCAGCGGCAGTGACGTACCTTGACTTTCCTCTGTTTGCAGCTGGAGCAGCCGTTTCGAGACTTCTTGTGTCCAAGTCTTACCATGTTGAGAGATTTTGCCGAGCGAAATGGGCGAGAATGCAGATGTAAGGAAGGTGGTTGAGGTGCTATGTTGAACGAGGTCCGCAAAAAGGTAGGCGTCTGAATCCGAATCCGACCGGCAGTTCTTATATCAGATAAAGTTGCGGAGATTAACTGCTGTGAGCGGACTTTGTCAGCCACTCACAGGTCGATAGTCGCCAAGCCAGTCTTAAGCTATCAGGAGGAACCAGGGTACCCCAGGAAGACGCTCGTTTGATAATTCAACCTTGCTCTGGGCGAGATGCAAACTTGATGACATCGCCAAAAGCAGGAACACAGCCTCAAGTTCAGATACGAAGGATCCGCGGATGAAGAGGATCCAGATTTGGTCTACAAAATGGCATTGTTATGTTGTGATGAGAAGACTTTGAATGGCACTAAATGGAAGAAGAGTTGGGTCTAGAGACATTACTTAATATTTTTAATCATCTGCTATCGCAACTTCAGCTTATTATGAGGTGAAAGATTTTGTTTATTGTATTGTAAAGTATCTTTCTCACCTTACGATTGCTTTTTTACATGGTCTTCATCATAGTCGTCTGCCTCTTCCGTTACCGAATCAACAGATTGTGAGCCGGTTCCTATGACTCGGTCACTCTGCTATTGGATGGAGACCTTTATCTGGATCTTGTACGTCGTAAGCAGTTCAGTTATTACTCGATCAGTCTTCAGAGTTGCCGAGTATGTCACGGGCAGCAATGGACCGCTGATGTCAAGCGAAGCTTGAGTTATGTTTTCGACGCAGTCCTAATGTTCCTAGTTGCTGCCATTTTCAACCTCATCCGTCGTGGGAAGACCACCCATATGGGCCACAAGTTGACAGCGATTTGGCAGCATGACTGTTGGTTCGCAAACTTTGCCTTAGAATGAATAGGTCTCGCTGGCGACGACGCTGGCTATTCAGAATTACATAACGTGCCAGGCGAACTTTTGAGGAGACGGGTGTCGACATTATCTTTTTGAGGTATGCATCGAGTGAGATCCAAGAGACGGGCTGACACCAAGTCAGAAGGAAAGAGACACAATATTAATTAAATAAGTCTATGATGTTCTACTACGAGGAGCACCCTAGGTTTCAATACACTTTTAAGCAGTGACCTAAAATCACCCGAGTTTTGAACAAAACGAGGCAATGCGAGGCAATGTAGAGTAGTGCAAGTTTATTGAATGAGACGGCTCATCCTACGGCTAGTGTCTGCGCAAAATCTCCTTCATCTTCGGCCCGATACTTTCATCCGTTTGAATGTAGTTGTCTACAGTTCCCGCTTCGAGTAAAATTCGTGCAGCCTCCTCACGCCCGTGTGTACGAGCCATCGTAAGTGCAGTCCGTCCCCGTTGGTCCACAACATTGACGTCTGCGTTTCTCTCAATCAAAAGCTTGACTGCTTCGTCGGTGCCCTCTCTAGAGGATGCAAAAGAGATGGCGGTGCGGCCGTCATCGCCTTTCGCATTCACTTCCGCACCGTGTTCAAGGAGCAACTGAATTGTCTTGAGAAATTCTGGCGGGTCAAAGCGGGCGTGTCTGCAGGCCCAGGATAGTGGGGCCCAACGACGGAAATCCGTCGAACGAACGTTGGCACCCCTTTCCAGCAGAAGCTGCGTAACCACTGAACATCCTCTCTCAGATGCGAGCGATAGAGGAGTCTGGCCTTCTTTATCTTCAACCTCGATAGACGCACCAGCGTCAAGTAGAGCCTTGACTATCTCACTATGTCCCTTGTAGGCAGCGAGAGCTAAGGCATTCTGTTTGAAGTGACCTTTAATTTCGATATTCGCTCCTCTGTCGATAAGGAGCTTAGCGACGTCGGTGTGGCCGTCCTCTGCGGCACAATGTAAAGGAGTGCTACCTTCGCCGCCCGCTGCAGCATCAATGGGAGCTCCTTTGTCAAGCATCGTCCTTACCAGATCGACGTCGCCGAGGCGCGCTGCACACGCCAATGCTGTACAACCATCTTCGTCCAGCGTATCTACACGAGCTCCTTTTTGAAGTAGTAACCAAATGCATGGTTTGTGTCCTTCTTCAGTCGCACATATCAGCGGTGTGCATTCTTGTTCGTCCACAGCGTCAATACAAGCGCCCTTTTCCAAAAGTAGCTCCATCAGAGAGACATTGCCGTTACATGCTGCAAGAGCTAGAGAAGTTCGTCCAAGCTCTGCTCGTGCATCAACTAGAGCTCCGTTCTCTAGCAACAACTTGATTGCATCTGGGTGGTTGTGAAACTCCGCAACCACCAAAGGTAAGACATTTGCGTCACCGTTTGATGGCAAGTTTCCTGGGCATGCACCAAGACGGCA
Source organism: Colletotrichum theobromicola (assembly GCA_014705045.1). Lineage (NCBI taxonomy): Eukaryota > Fungi > Ascomycota > Sordariomycetes > Glomerellales > Glomerellaceae > Colletotrichum > Colletotrichum theobromicola. The sequence goes on along the minus strand of JABGLZ010000472.1, from coordinate 56,307 downwards.
CAGCTGTTTGATTGCTTCAAGTCGACCAGCTCGTGCCGCGTAGAACAAAGGTGTTCTTCCGAACGAGTCTGGGGCATTGAGGTCATATCCCAGATCATGGAAGATCTCAATGCCTTCCCGTAAGCCGTAGAGTGCTGCCCACCCAAGACCAGAACTGGGAAACTCCTTAGACACCGACCTTTCCGACATGATCTGTATCTTGCCATTGTCCAAGAGAAAGTCCTTCACATCTTGCCCCAATGATGAACATTTCGATGCATGATATGCCCACGCGTGCTTAGCATGGAAGAGAAAGGGATACGGCTCTTTCACCTTTGGCAGGCCTTTGGATGAGTTGAATTCATGAAGATATGAACGCATCAGATCGCTTTCGATGGTGTACAGTAGATACCTCATGCACACTGTCATCATATCGAAATGGGTCGTTGGAAAGTACTCCTTTTTTCTCCTCTCAAAGTACTCTTGTGCTGTGTAATGAACGAGTTGGACAGTATCGCTCGTCTTGTCAACTGTGACAAGCCCAGCGCAGACGGAGACGAGAGTATCAGTATCTCTCAAGTTTTCACGGTCAAGATCCGTGTCTGACCTGTATATATCCACCGCAAGAGCGTGATTCAGCTCGGTGATGGTCAGGGGCCGCACTGCATGGACGATCCATGATAGAACGTTTCTCCCCAGATCGCGGCACTTAGACAGCTGCCCGTCTATCCTTGACAAAGCATCATCGTATGCTCCGTCATAGGCTTGCTCGCCTGAAGTACCGTTTGCGCTTTGCTGTTGGAATTTGTCCAGAGCTGACAAAATCTCCCTTACAGACGTTGTATTTGTTAAGGATCCAATATGGAGCCGTGCTAGAAGAAACCTAACGACGTTATGTCAGTGTTTTTTGTGTTCCAAGTTAGGCAAAATATTGACTTACATCCCACGGACTGCCTGGGTAACCCCATCGATGACGTTTATTTCGAGGTCCGAGGTTTTGGCAATTCGCACGCGAAAATCGGACATATGGTGCGACACATAGTCACGCACGTCTTCATCCGACGCCTTGATTTCGCGTTTCAGAGACCCTTCGAATTCCTCTTCAATCTCGGGGATGAACCTTGAGGTCGCAAATAGGTGCACTGGAGCTTCGGTCGCTGTTCTCTGCCGGGACAGATTCTTTAGTAGTAACGATCGGCATTTATCGTTTTGACACTCATCAAGAGCATCAATGAGAATGAAGACTCTTTTAAACATCTTGCATACTAGCTGCAATGTCTGTGAAAGCTCGTCAACGGAAGGTCTGGTTTGCGACTTCTTGTGTTTTTCATAAACGTTGGCCAAGTTCTCCGGCAGATCCAGAGCTCTCTCAGCTAGCTGCTTCAGCAGACTGGCCAAAATGTGTTCGATATCTTGTCTGCTGCTTTCCGCGTAGCTGCAATATACATAAGCTATGCCAACTTCTGCATTGCTTTCAGCTTTCGTGACGAGATCGCTGATGACGATCGATGTGAGAACCGTTTTGCCGGCTCCGGGAATGCCAGGACAATACAGCGTCTCGCCATTTGATTCATTCCATTGTCGATACTCGGTAGAGCTCAGAAACCACTGGCCCGTTCCTTCGTGGCGCTGACGGACATGGTTGCTTTGAATAGAGCCGTAATTTTTTGGAGTGAGCCACTCTAAGACTTCCTTGAACAGTGTCCTGTTTTCCGCCGCAGTCAACTTGACATGAACCTGGTTGACATCTTCACCAACAGTAATGATTGCACTTTTCACTGTAGTTTGAATCAGAATTAGATCACACGATCTACAGGAAAAGATGGTTCGAAACTAACCCTCTGTTATCTGACCTGACAAATGCTCCAGAGCATTTCGTTCCCTCTCAACCTCAGCCGGTTGCACGTGGTCTAGAAGTAACTCCTTTGCATATGCAGCGGCGACAGCGGCAGCGTGCTCCTTCCATGCCTTGTTCTTGTGGCTATCAGCATAATCGCAAATGCCCCGAATGACCAAACACGGAAAGTTGGTCATTAGGCCAGCCGCCTCCATCTCAACGCACCGCACTTGACCCCCAAGGCTCTTGTTCAGTTCGTCCCGAAATACGGCGTTCTTGATGACCTGATTTCCCGATGCGATAAGCCCGTAATGAACTTTGAGACCTCTGGAGGCAGGCTTGCGATTTTTGATCTTGCTCTTGTCACAATACCGACACTCCTCATCATCCTCTTCAGAGCTGTCGTCGGAGCCGGACTCAGTGGCGGCAGGCTTCTCTTCGTGGTCGTAGGATGACTTGAACAAGACATCAACTAAGTCCTCTGACTTCAGGTATTGAGCTGCCAACATAGGCCATCTGACTGCCATTTTATCAAGGAGCTCCTGGATCCTGGGCTCCTTCATTGAATGGCGGGTCTGGATCTTTGAAAGAGCCGAGAGGAGTGATGTCGGCGGGTTATTCAAGGACCCTGTCCTTTCAAACTTGCCTCCTTCTTTGGTCTTCCCCATATCCCATTGGACAACTCCAGGGAACTGGCCAGATGGACTGCTGATGACTACGTCTCCCAGACGAATGTCAACCCCTTTCTGTGGGATACCTCCGCCGATGCCAACCATTAAGCCAAACTTCATAGAAGTAAAGGTCTGTACCATACGGGTTGCAACTGTTGCAGCTGGTACGGTACCAATTTGTCCCGTGGGCAAGCAGGCAACGACAATGTTATGGCCACCGATAGATCCAAGAGTGTACGCATTCGGGTCTCCTAGCGGGTTCGGAAGAGAAGGATGCTCCTCGTCAAGCATCGCTACCGCGGCGGTCTGTTCCTTTGGAAGCGCACATACCCAACCGACAGTGTATGAGCGATGGGTGTATGTAGCATCAGTTCGACGATTCTTGATAATTTGGTGCTCCTCCTCCTCTGCTTCAATCTTTCTCTTCTTGGCCGAAGTATCCGCCATTGCTGCAATGTATTGGGGGTAGAAATGTTACTAAGAGCGATCTTTCTTAAAAGACGGATCCGTTCAGATTTTGAAGATTATTCTCAACTTTCCAGATCAGAAAGTTTGGGTGGCTCAGGGGGGTAGCATTTGTGGGTTTAAGAGGAATTGCCGCATAGTAGCTGCAGCCTGGTCAACTTGTCTTGGTTCAGCGGCTAAGCGGCGACTGGCATTTGTGATGGTGATACATTTACCAACTGTAGGATTATGATCTGCAGGAAGCTGAAAAAAGTGGCGGTGACATGGTTTGGTAAGGTGGTCTGATTGGAAGAAAGTCGAGCGATCTCGCAGCCTGCCTGTGATGGATTCGAGCCCCTGGGGCCTGCATTGCTTGTTTCACTTCAGCTGGTATCACCACAGCCACTGGTTCTTTTCGGTCGTCACGCGTAAGCGTCATATGAGACATTTGGCTTGATTTCTTGTAAGATTTCCTTACGGTGGAAGAGCCACCTTTGGAACTGCTCAGCTTGCGCCGGAACAGGGCGTTACAGGCAACGCATGACTTCAGCCAGGCCAGCTGGTATTGTTGCCTTGTATCTCTATCTTGTTTCTCATACTCCGTCAAATGGTATCAATTCATAAAATCAGATAATGTCTGTTCTATCAGATAGTCGCGTGTGACTGTCTCCCTGTGTGATTATGATTATGCCTGAGACAATCTATACGTCACTCCATGAAAATAGCCAGGAAAGCCTGAACATTCAGAGATTCGGAAGATCAGCCGTCCGAATCGGCCTACTAGAATCGCCGCCAGAATATGGTTCCGCTGTGGTGATGAACGAATGCCATACTGGCGTGATGTTCTCTGCTGCATGATCAACATACATTCCAGAACGAATGTGTAGGTTTCCTTCGCATTCTACACCATCCACTTCCTCTGTCCGGTAGCACATACTTCTGAGTTCATCATACGTGAGAGGCTGTGTGTGTGGTTCATTTGCAATCGCGGCCAACTGCCCTGAGCGATCGTGCTGGTTCATTTTTCTTCTCAGAGTAGTGAGATGATGCATATCTCGGAGCACGGTTGGATGAGTAGACTCAAACAGCGTTGCAGATAGTTCGAGCACTTCTGACTTCCATAACTCAGCCTCTTCAAGGCGGTTCTGTGCTTCTCGTGTCATGACGAGGGCGTTCATGAAACTCAGCATTGCAGGGTGACTCCTTCCGTATATCCTCGTGGCAATTTCAAGTACCTCAATGTGAGCATCTGCAGCTGCTTCATATTTGCCTTGGTCATGGAGAACCAGACCTAATACGCTGAGAATGGCGACCAAATGTATTTTAGCGTTATCTGATGAGATGTTGCGATTCTCAAGAGTCTGTCGGCAAATGGTTTCAGCTTTCTGGGCTTGTCCTTGTCGCCTCATTACCTGGCATAATAGCCAGATGTTTTGCAGCGACAAGGGACCTTCGGAGCCAAATATCCTTTTTATCTCGGCTTCAGTTTGAGTAAACTGGGCTTCTGCTTTGCCCAACTGGCCCGTTCTCATCAGATGCATTCCAATTTCGAGCATTAGCTTGACCTTTATCGTCGAGGTCTTTTGGTGTTTGCTGTTGTTGCATTGTCTCAGGGCCAAATCCAACAAATCTCTAGCCTCTTCAAATCGCCCGGTTGAACGATACCCTTTCGCCATCATACGAATAGAGTGCAGAATCTCTGGATGGTCACCTGGGTAGACTTTGAGCTGAAGAGCTGCTACATTTCTTAGCATCTCTCTGGATTGAGTCTGGTATCCCTGAGCACTAAGCGCCTCAGCCAGCCGCCTCATCACTTTAAGCAACATAGGATGCGTAGCTCCCAGCCTATTCCTTGTTGAAATCAAAGCTCTCCGTGATGCTTTGATCGCAAAGCTGATCTGGCCTGTATTGAGAAATAATGTTGACAAATTTGATAGAAGCAAAGCCAATGACAATGCATTCTGATAACTCTCGTCAAACTGGTTGCTTAATACCGCATGCGCATGCGGGAGAAGCTTTTTGCAGATCTCCACATTTTCATACGTTACTCCAGGAAAGACTCGGGAAATAGTACCGAGAGCTTTGCTTGCAGAGTCTCTGCTAGATCCTTTCCCAACTAGCCACTTCTTAGTAGCTAGCTGAACGAGTCGATGCATGTCAAAATGGTGATCGTTTGTTTCTCTGATGAATGAGAATGCCTTCAGAACCCCCAAAGCCTTTTCAATCTCCACTGAATCGACTCCTTCTCGATTGGGCGCCTCTTCCGAAGTAGGAGTTGTCGATGTATCTTGGGAATCTGAATATGAGGTTGTCCCCGAGGTACCAGAATTGGGACTTGTATACCAATCTGCCGGGCTTTGATGGTTTTCCTCTATTTCCTCAGTAGTACTCTGCGATACTTGAATCGCCACCATGGTTTGTAAATGACGCAGCAATCCATTTGCGCCAAGGTCAGTGTGCGATGATGCCTCAATGGCAGTCTGCGTTTCGTACGCCGCTGTCGGTCCAGTTTCAGCATCAGATTGGTCTCCTTCGTCATCAAACTCTCCAATGCCAGTTAGCTCCGGCAATTCTTGGAAATTTAATAGTTTGAGGTATGAGCCGCTGAAGTATGTGGACAAAAAGTATCTGGGGACTGCGTGGCAATCGAAGAAAGCCATAAGCGAGAGGAGTTCACTTGCGAGTGGGTACTGCAAGTCAATTTGCTCAAAAGAAACAACCCAAGTCAGCATGACGGCGGGTGGAATCTCAGAGTCCCTTCCCAGAGCTGTAAAATCCTGACAGAGCAAGCTCATAAAGTGACGGTCGCTTTCATCGAGAAGTTCTAGGTACCTGTCGACCGTGATGCTGTTTCTTGAGATAAAGGCTGACGCCTGTGCCAGTGCCAATGGGAGATTCTCCAGACGATTTGACAACGCTGCTGATTTGGAAAATGGCAAGTCTTTGACTCCAGTCATGATGCTGATCATCTGAGCAGATTCTTCGTCACCCATTCTTTCCACTTCAATTATCGGTTGGCCGAAAACCAACTCCAGTCCGGCTTGTTTGTTTCGGGTCGTTACTAACAGACAGCTGCAGTCACTCTCTGGCATGAAATGGCCTAGGCCCCGCTGGCCACTACCGTCCTCATACTTGATAGCAAAGCCCCCAGTCGCAGTTTGACTTTTTGGATAAAACAGAAATGCGTCATCTGCATTATCTAGAACCATCAACCACGGGTGTCGGTATGACTCCTGGAGCCATGTTTGAACGAATGGCAGAATGTTTACGGACGGAGAGTGTCGCCCGGGAATGTCGCATTCTTCGGCGATATCTTCGAAAGATTGTCTGAAACGAGCTTCACTGCTGGCATGGACCCAGAATATCGAGAAGTCTGGGCGTGTCTCGCGAAGCCAGTACACATATTGGAGTGCAATCTGTGTTTTCCTTTGTTTAAGTTAGCCGTAAAACCCTCTTCGCGTCGGATTGCTACTGACCCAATACCACCCAAGCCGTACAGACAGGCTCGTGATCGACCCCCAAATACTTTGCATCTTTCTCCATGTCCAAATTCTTCTTTCAGACGATCTAAAATCTCCGAGCGGCCGACAAAGTTGCAATTCTTGTGAACACGAACCATGACTATGTGTATTGAATCAGTTATATGCACATCTTTCGTAGCCCAGATCATAACATACAATGTCCATCTTGTCTAGCCTGTAATTCCACGGAGTTCTCTTCTGTCGTCATATCCAGCCTTTGAGATAGGTCCGCTGGTGCAGCCTCACTTCTTCGTCGTCTAAGTCTTTTAATCCATCGCTGAAGTTCGGCGCAGACTGATTTGAAGCCGGGGTCATCACCACTAGCAAATCTTGCCATATCTTGATGATTGCTGTGTATTCCAATGGGTATGTATCCAGGTAGGACTGCAGAATCTTGGGGCACAACCTAGGACATATTCAGCAAGATTCCAGACGAGAGCCTTTCGGCGTCTCTGGGGTAATTACCAGTCCTACTCCCGATATCGGAAGTTCTTCGAAGAAACACGTGATGTCTATAGAAGTATTCGTGTCCCTATTCCGGGACTGGATGATCGTATGGAAACTGTCCTGGATTCTGGCAAGAACTTCCGAATCACGTCGCAGAGTCTTGACGATACTCTTGTTGGTCTGTTTGAACACGCTGATCCACTTGAGGAAATGATCAGCCCACACTGCGAGGCCTGCCCCATGATGGGGAGTTCCAAGGAATGCGATCCCCCTGGTAGAGTTGACTATGGCCTGGAGGTGTCCGTTTGGTCGGTGCTTAGATGTCACGAGAGCCTATAAGCACAGTAGGGCTTAGAACGGTCTTCTGTTCTTTCGAAGGCTGCACACTTACATCTTCGCAGACAAGTCCCCCCAGACTATGACAGACAAATATGATGGGTCGCGCATTCTATGTATGTTTGTTAGTTATGTTAGTCCTAAGAAATTTATGCTTGGCACACACGAACGGTTTCACCGTTCTCACGGACACGGGCAAGATCCGTCAACAGTTTCCAGGAATGATTAGCGATGCGGTTTGCTGAGACGACACCTTTTAGATTGACGACGTCTGCGTCGTATCCAAATGTGAGTATGCGCGCATCCGGTATTTCGGAAGGCAGAAGTGTTTTCGGCCAAGGTTCAGTCGCGCCGTGGGCCGTCCAAGTCTTGTCCCGGTTGCCTGTTAGACCATGAACAAAGACGATGCTGGCAAAGTATCATCAGTACATTCTTCGCATAAGCTTCTAAGCATTTGTCGCAAGCATACTCAACCAGGGCATCAGCTTCCGGGTTGTAGAGCAATTTGATGCCCGATGGATACCGATCGGGTATCGGCTCGGGAAGTCCTGTTGATGGTTTTGGGGTGCGAGCTCGGTCCGCATTTCGAAATTTGGAGGAAAGCCACTTCATGTCTACCACAAATTCTAGATGTACAAATCAATTGAAGTCAAACACTACATCAAAGACAATTGTCAATAGAAGAGATGCTAGTATAAGAAAATTCGTGATATCCCGGGCTTGAAAGAGGGGTCGGTCCACGTGGTCCAACGCAGCCTGATTGAAGCCTGAACTACAGCCTGCTTCAACAACCATTCAAGCACCTGTACTGCTCATAGGCATTGTAATCAACAAGAGAAATCTATTGGATTGAGGTCACCTGACATGTGGAGTGGTCTGGTGTAACAGTAAGCATTCAAGTCTTACACCCACCCAGGGAATCTAAATCTCCATGTCAGCGTGTTACTTCTATGTCGGTATAAACGCCTACTATATGAAAGTATTAAAGTATGTTACTCTTATAGAAATCTAGGCGGGGGCGATATATTGGTTTCTGGACCTAGGCCCAGAAATTCTCTAGAAAAAGAGCTGTTGTATTTTTGCCCATATAAGGCCCTGTGATAAGGGCCCTGACGAGACCTCTTAAAATTATGCATATTCCTCCTGACTTAGGCTATTGTAGGATGGCGCTAATATTTAGAATCCCTGAGGAGGCAGGTATACGTCCGCAGCCTGGCTAGAGGGATACCTTACTGACGGCTCGGTTTATCGGCGCCGATAGTCTCCACCCTTCGTGTCCGATCGGATCCGAAAGGTGGGGCTTTGCCGAGACTGGGTTTCTGTCTAGTGGGTCATCTCGGTGGATCTTCACCGACACGGTTCGGCCTCTCCCGCGCCGATTGAGGGGTTTCCCAATGACTGTCGCAACGCTTCACACTACCAAGAAAAAGGCTTGTAGTGCTGCGATTATCTGAGGAGATATATGCGGAAAGTGAAGTAGACTTCGCGGGAGTTGCCCGTTCGTAGACCTAGATCTGACTTTGCGGCTTCTAAGTTCTGTCACGACTTTATCTGATATCGTAAGCTACGCCAAACACCAACATCTACTTCTTCATCCTTACCACTTTTGTAAGCACTATTGACATACCGATGGCCGTACCCAATTCCGGGCAGCTCGAAGGCATATAAACTGAGAAGCCTCCTACCGCCTTACAGCGGCCTCTCAAAGTCACACCTTAGGTATTGCCTCGCATGACCATCACCCAAAGCCCAAATGACGTGCCCATCGTTCCCTGAAACTTGCACCTCTTCCCCAGTAGCTACATCACATCTCACGCGACATGGCATTCTCAATGCACTTACCAAACCACATCCTCCCCCTCCCCCCTCAACAGGGATAACCGCCGTCGCCCCCTCCCCCTCGGGACCCGAGCACGAGGCAAACCTCATCGGCGCTTTTCCCATCTTCCCCAGCATAATCCAAGCAGCTCACCAACCGATTCATGTTCAAAGATAAGATCCCGCTAAACTTTCCGCGCCTGACTCTCTCACACGCCCTCCATCCCGCGTCGCGTCGTTGACTGCAATGGACCAACCCCCAAGAGAGGCGCATCACACGAGAACTACACTCCGGCCAACTGATAACCGCTGTTTTCGACGGATTGAGTTTGTCCTCTTACACGTGTACATATGCATAAGCTTATGTTATCTACATCCCTTCGCCTCCCTCGGGAGCCGGGAACACGACCACGCTGCGCAGCTCGCGGTCCCAGCCCGCCAGAGAAGACGAAAACGTGCTCGCGAGACTTAAGGTCCTCCCATCATGCATCTCCACGTTATCTTCATCGGTCAAAGTAGCCGGTGGGAAGCTCGGCAGGCCACGCCTCGCTCCGAGGAGATCACGACTTCTCTCCGGACGCGGCTGCGCGATAAGATGACTCGGCCCCAGACTGCATAACCAGCTCTCTGTGATGAAATAAAGTTATATTACGAATCAGAGGATGTTCAACTACCGTTTCCGTGAGTCTAGGGGTCGTTTTTCTGGTAGTGGTGACATGTATGATTTTTTTGAAGGGGAATTTATACACTTCCTGTTTGCAAAACAGCCAGTAAAGACACCATCATGACCGTTTGCCCAGAACTCACCCAAAGGACTCAACTCACCCGAAAACCGCACTCAAAGGTTTCTCAAATAGTAATAAAGCAGTTAAGACATCAAAACAACATTCTCAGTTGCCTACTGTTGCCAAAATGGACATCTCGTCTTTTCAGTATGCTCACGTGACCCATGATGCGCGGCACGCGACATGCCCCACTTCCCTCCCAAGGTCTCTACACTACCTCAGCGACTGCGAAAAGTTTAAATCCAACAGTTTGAATTCGAGAGGTAAATCTCGAGGCCCAAGTCCTTGGCGGATCAGTCAAACATGTTCCAAAAATCAGAGCGTAAATTCGGCATTCATTATATATGCAGCTATGCTTCATGGCCAGAGGCGAAAATACCATCATGACCGAATATGCAGATACCTGAGGTGACCCACGATCAAGAACCCCATCAAACCCATAAACGCCGTAAATGCAGCAAGTCGTAATTGATACAAAACCCCCACCCCCCGATGCCGTCCAAACATGCAAAACATCAAAATCCACGACATCTTCAGCTGCTGCCGGCCGATGCAAGATGAATCATGTCTCTAGATTTGACCGAGACAAGATCGCATATCTGCATGCCTCGCAAGCGCGCACATGCAGGTTTCCGTGACAACATAACATGCGTCAGCATTCCTCATCACGCCTGATCCCCGTCCTTGTCCTCGCGACGCCCCGAGTACAGGTGGAACTGCACAAAGATGATGCAGTCCTCGGCGATGGTGCCGAACGAGCCCAACAGCCAGGGGAGCGCGTTGAGGAGGTAGGCCCTGTCCTGCTTGAAGGCGAGCAGGCTGGCGCCGTAGGTGAAGTTTCCGGTGAGAGAGAGGAGGAAGAAGAGCAGTGCGAGACCTGTTCAATCCGGCGTTAGCACGCGCTGCACAATGTCGAAAGCAAAGCACCCAGAGAGACGTACCTTCGCAAGACTTCTCCTGCCAGTTCTTGATGATCTGCGGGATGCGCGCACAGAGGTAGCACACAGCGGAGACGTACCCCAGGAACAGGCCGACCTTCTCCATTGTGCCCTTGACCTCCTCCGGCGTGCCGACGTCGACATCGGGCGAGTCCCACGCGCCGGCCTTGTAGCTGACGAACCAGCCCACCGCACCGACAAGGTACACGGCGAAGATGCTCAGCGTGTTGTGCAGCCAGGGGTTGCTGTCGGGGGTCTCGTCCTCGCCGGTGACCATCTTGCGCAGGGGATCGAGGGAGCTCTCGTTGTGCACGGCGTGGCGGCGGTGGGAGCCGGGCAAGCCCGCGGAGGAGGAGCGTCGGCGCGCGAGGAGGGGCTCGTCTTCATTGGGCTCCGCGCCAGTCGCGGTGACGTGGGCGGAGGAGCGGCGGCGAGACGCGCGGCGGGCGTTCTTGGTGTTGTAGTAGACGCATTGCGAGATGAGGACGATGTCGGCGACACAGAAGTAGCAGGCGAGGGCGACTGCTGTGGGCGCGAGGTGGGTGAAGAGGGCGCCTGTTCGGAGGGTTTTCGAGTCAGTGCGTGCTTCTCTTAGTGGGAGAATTTTTCGGTGGTGGTAGAGGTTGTAAGGACAGGTTTGGCAGACACAGAATTGCGGCGCGTGATGTTTCGGAGGTGTCAAAGGTATCGCGAGATCGTATGCTTCTTACCTAGCAGGTTCGTCACGTCGCCGAGGAGCCAGACGATGAGAAAGGCCATGGAGAGGCCATCTGCGCTTTGCGCCTTGTAGTTGGCGATAAGCTGGGGAAGCTACTCGCAGTGTCAGCAAACAGGGAGCTCGAAAATGAAGCTCACGTGCTTCGAAGATGCTCCAGGAAGACGCACGAGAAGGCAGATCCAGGCGGTCAAGCTGATGCTGCCAAAGATACCGGATAGCGCATCTTCGACTTTGGGTGTCTGCGATAAGGCGGCGTAGGCCGTAACGGCGAATGAAGCCATGGTGTCTGGTTCCTTCAGAAGACGCGATTGAACAGCACAAGACTGGTATAACGTCTGCTGAAGCAAGGGGAAGAAGAAGCAGAGCCGCCTTTTGTCGTGTGTCTGGCCGTGATCAGGTGGGTTTTGGGGGAGGATCAAGTGGGATGGTTGGAAGCAGAGTCACGCAGCAGGAATTGATAGGCCGGGTACGGATAGCCACCCGTCATCCAACCATCCACCTTCCTCGCCGTTATCTTGTTATCGGATGCGGTCAAGCGCAGCGATAAGAGACGGGACCCTGCATGACATAGCCAATGGGTTGAAAAAACCTTGGCGACCGACTCAAGAGGGAAATTAGTGGGGGTCACGGCGGTGTGAGCATGACTCCAGTCTCCCGCAAAACCTGATCAAAAGGCGGGCTTACCGCCACTTTTTCTCTGGAGTGGGTGCTGTGGGAATAAGCTGAGCTCAGCACGCCAATGAGACGAGGTTATTTGGTCATCGCAGCTGAGAGCTGCAAGCCAGAGCTGAGTTCAAGAAGCCTCACTGAAAGGAGTGTTACTGCGTAGGCAAGCTTACTTGTTGCCTTACATCAACATCGAGATGAACCGCCTAGCGCAGCCCAGATTTGCACAGATTGGCTGTCTGAATGCATATGCGATGGGCGCCCATCATCCGAAGTCTAAAAACCCGTTGATCCTGCTGTTGGCCGTGACCAATCGAAGACTGTCAGAGGAACTTGCATTCAGTGGCACCACCTGTTGGTCACCGGACATCCGTCGGGCGTCATCTTTTTCCGATGACGGACGCCAGGGCGGGGGCACGTGGCTGCCCCTCACCTGCACCGCCATGATTCGCTGTGGCTGGTGCTGCAGTCTCGATGGTGGGTGGGCGTGCTGCAGATGCTTGGATGAGGTCCGTTCCTCGGCCAACTTGCCGGGCCTGCACCGCGGCCTGTTGACGTGGGGGATGCAGATGCGCTGGTGACCCGACCACGCGTCGCCATTTAAGCTCGCGTCGTCCGGCCTTGTCTTTAGACGGCGTCTATGGTTGAACGGTCTCTGTCGCAGGCCATCTTGTTTTCTAGCGTTTTTGCGGACTCGATTTCGCCATAGTTTGTACCCGTGTCGCATGCACTGTATCACCAAATCCGACCTTGACACCGCCCGTGATTTAATTGTACGCAGACATGAAGCTGTCTAGCACCGTCGCGCTGCTTGGCGCATCTTTGCCCGTTGCTGTGGCGTGGGGAAGTAAGTGTCTCTTTCGCCCAGCCCCGTCCACCGTCCCCGGAGTCGTCTCCGGTGGAGGCGTTGGTCTCCGGTATCGCCAGTGTTGTTGCTGCCGCTGACCGCCACCGCTGCAGGCTTGGGCCACATCACAACCGCATACATTGCGAGCCACTTCGTTGCCAACACCACAGAGGCCTTCTTCCAGGACCTCTTGCGGAATGACAGCGAGCATTACCTCGCAGGTGTTGCGACGTGGGCCGATACCATTCGCTACACGAGATGGGGCCATTTCACAGGTCCCTTCCACTTCATCGATGCCCACGACAGCCCGCCTGATTACTGCGGCATCGATTTTGAACGGGACTGCAAGGCGGAGGGCTGCGTTGTCACTGCGTTAGCAAACTATACCACCAGGTCGCTGGATACGAAGCTCAGCGGTTGGGAGCGCAATCAAGCGGCTCGCTTCGTCGTTCACTTCATCGGCGATATCCACCAGCCACTTCACAATGAAGACGTCGCCCGAGGCGGCAACGGAATCCACGTGAAGTGGTACGGCACCGACTTCAATCTGCACCACGTATGGGACAGCTCCATCGCCGAGAAGCTGATCGGTGGCGCTCGTCGTCGTCCGTACGACAACGCGAAGCGCTGGGCGGACGAGCTCGCGGACGAGATCAAGACGGGCAAGTTCGCGGCGCAAAAGGCGGATTGGCTGAAGACGCTCGACTTCAACGACGTCACGGCGACTGCCCTCGCGTGGGCAGGAGAGGGAAACGCATTCGTCTGCACCCACGGTATGTCGATCCCCCGAGAACGGCTCCCCACAACCCGCTGGGTGACGTTTAAACTGACTTAAGCTTGAAAAGTGTTCCCCGAAGGCCCGCGTGCGATCGCCGGACAGGAGCTCGGCGGTGAATACTTCCAGAAGGCGGCGCCAGTCATTCAGCTCCAGGTCGCCAAGGCAGGCGTGCGAATGGCGGCTTGGCTTGACCTTATTGCAGCGGCTTATACGCAAGCGACGACGGGGACGACGGGGACGACGAAGGTGGACAGCGCCGAGGGAAACCATGACGGCAACACCGATGTGGGCGGCGCCGACATGGGCTCGGAGGAATTGTGATGGAGATGAGACGCCAAGCATGTTCCGTCGATTATGACCCCCGTTCCAGTTTCCTTAGAAGTAGATCCCCTCGTTTCTCCCGCAGGGCAAAACGTGTTTTGAGGCAGCAAAAGCTTGGCTTGCCCTGCCGACTGTGATTGGGGGTTCATACTGCGTAATTTGAATTCTGCTTATCTCCGCGCGATGGTATTTCCGCTCAGGTGCAGCATCGGGTTGAGGCCGACCACAATGCAGGCCATCTGACGATGACCGATGGGTGGCTTGCCAAGGACTTTTGACAGCTTTGCCAATTTGACCTCTGATGAATCTGATCGGTACCGATGCCTCTCGATCGGCAGCTCACGGACCCGGAAAGTGCTTGACGGACCGGCGTTGCGGAAGAAGGTGATCACGCCGGGGACGTTGTAGTCTTGGCCGGGCGTTCAACGGCCCAACAGCGGCAGAATGCCTCTGTGATGACCGCGCAGGTTTGATTAGCATGGCAATGGTGTTTCCCAGAGCGTCACTCGGCAAACGTTTCCTGGCTCAGGGAAAGTGGCGTGATGTCGACGTCCTGGGTGGGGGGATTTGGAATCCGCCATCTGTCCTTGGAGCGACACCTTTCAAGTCCAGCCGCGACAGCGGGGCGTGGCATTTGGGATGATAGGTGACGTCTGACAAGATGGAGGGCTGTCATCGTTCTCGATGCCCTTGCCGAGGGTCCGAGTCCTAGCAAGAGGCGCAAAGGGGATTGGATGCCGTTGGAAGTGCATGGCAGGATTGCTGGACGGGATTGGCACGGCTTCTACACATCTCTTGAGCGCAGTATTGCGACGACGAGCGGTCCATGCTTTGTTCCTTCCTTTGGCGAGGGTGGTGTTTGCCTCTTCCGACAGTCGACGAGTTTCAACATGGTCGTCCCGAGCTGGGATGAAAGGCAGGCGTGCGGCCCGGGTCCGAGGAGAATGCCTGCAGCGAGGTTCGACGGGAAGTGTGGCGGAAGCGAGGTTGGGCCGGTTGACACGAGTGACAAGATGGGCAAGAAAGTTGAGGTGAACCTGTTTCACCATTGATTTTTTGGCACAGGCTTCAAACTCAGCCTCGTGTCGCAGAATGGTGCGCCCCCTTGGCGGAGGTGCGGTGGGCCTTGACGTCGACTTTTTCTCGCTTGTCTGGACAAGGGTTGCCGTCCGGAGTCGCATCGAGCAGGCAAACCGGATCCGTGGGCCACTGGTGAAGGAAGGATTCACTTGAAGGACCAGCCCTTTAATTGATTGTTCCTGCATCTCGAGGGGTTGATGATGGAACCAAGATGGGGGGCGCACCAGCTTGCCGTGTGCCGAGGGCTTGGTTTGTTGGACGTGTTGGTGGGAATTTTATGGTTTCGCGAGGAGATCTTTTGGGGGACGAATGACCTCAGGCGAGCCGATGACCCGTTTGGTTGGGAGAAAGCAGGAAAACACGGCTCGTATTGATATCGTGAGCGGCACATAATTGCCATCGGTCAGAAAGACTGCCCGTCCCCCATGCCGATTCTCCACCAGCGCAGCCCAGGACGACGACGGCAGGCGAGCCAAACGTCCTAGTATGGGTATTGGCGGACTTCCATGTCATCCGCCGAAACGGGTAGAAAAAACGTTGGCGCTATGGCAAGTCAATCTGTCAGTTTAGATTGCTCGTAAATTGGGTGTGGGCGATCAATAGCATTAAACTCAGGAACGTTTAAAAATTGCCCGACAGCCCAGAATCCAGAATAGACCTCGAATGGGCCAAAATGGGCAACTTGTCGAGTCGTATACGACGTGTTGACACCGCAAAATAACAGACGAAATGCAAATCGAAACCGTCATCCCATGGATAAGCATCTTGTCGTCCAGGGGTTGGCCATGAGGAAGATCAGATTGACTTTTCTCGGATGGCTCATGCAGGGCGACGCCGACGGTCCAATCGCAGCCCGACTGAGGAGGCGTCGTCCAGTCAGCGACGGATTGACAGACAGGCTCACTGAGACAGACGAACAGAGGAAGAATGGCAAAGGCGGCATGGGCAGCCATGGTCGAGAGGCGGGAGGGGAGATGGGAGACACGGGGTGAAGCAGCGCCGATGGCCAGGGACTCCACGTCTTGCCCCTGCCGGCCCACGTCGAGTGTGAGCTTCCAGGGTTGAAAAGGCGGGGCGGGTCTTAGCGGACGGGATGCTAGAGGCAACCTTAAAAGTGTGTTAAGGGAAGGGGGGGACCTGACTATTCCTCATTTGGACGGCCGTTGTGGGTTCTTGGGATCTCCGCGACGGGGCCGCTGCAGGTACCGAGTGCTGATGGTAGGGGCTGAAGGAGATGGAAGATAAGGCACAGCGGTACGTACCGCCCCTCCTTCCCTCCCTCTCGAGGCAACTCACAGCTCCTTCTCACCGTTTGGGCAGAGGAGAAGCCCGGAGAAGCAAGAGACGGGGACGTCTCCTTGACACCAACACCAACTCCAACTCCAACGCTCCCACCACACCAAAAAGCGCATTCCCTGCATTTGCCTGCCTCGTCTTCTGGTGAGTGTGGCTCGCCCTCTTTTCTCTAACCGTCAGACGGAGGGGCGCCGCAGCCACTCGTCCCAGGGGCCTGGCCGTCATCCGAAGTTGCCGAGTGAAAGATTAGGTTTATTGGATGTTTGATGCCATCACCGTCGCGCGCGCAGGGCATCGCATCGCGACCCTCGTCCTCGCTTCTCTCGCATCCCCATACTGGCCTCCTCGCGGGCACTTTTGCTGTTTGCTTCTGTGCCGCCTCCTCCTCGAAACTCCACATTCCGACCCATCACCAGCAGCAGGACGGCGTCTTTGCTGCCGTCAACCGGCGAGTCAACTCCGCGGCCCCCCACGACCGGCGCCGAGGAGCCGCCCACCCGTGCACTCTTCGCCAAGCAATACGAGGCACTCGCTCACGATGCAAGCGAGGCACACGATACCTCGAGTGCCACGGTGTGGAGGAGCCCTTAGGAGCAAGCTTTTGGGCGGAACGAAATGCGGTGGAGATTTGAAATGGACTCGGCAAGCACCTATGATGCCATGCTGATATGCCGCATGCGATGCGCCAGTCCAGTCGAGTCCAGCTTGCTGAAGCCGCCGTCCCGGATTTAGGCCGGCGCTTCGATGGTAATGCAATCGGGCAAGGCAGGGCCGGACAGGAGAGCGGCTGTTATCGTCTTGGTGCGACTGACGGGCCGTCGCACTAACACTGTACCACGTTATGTGTGTCTCGCCCCGTTGAGGACCCCCCGAACCGTTCAGACCGTTCCGCTGCCAATCATCCATTTGCCGCTCCTCTCCGGCCAAGACTGAGACCGCTGCGTGTCGCGGGTGCCCGCAAGGCACCACAGAAAACTGAGCCACGGAAAAGAAAAGGGGAGTCGGACGAACTCGAAAACGAGAAACAGCGCGGCTGGAAGGAAGATCGCCGAACTGGCGACGGCAATCAGAAAACCCCATCGCGTTCATCATG
Source organism: Colletotrichum theobromicola (assembly GCA_014705045.1). NCBI lineage: Eukaryota > Fungi > Ascomycota > Sordariomycetes > Glomerellales > Glomerellaceae > Colletotrichum > Colletotrichum theobromicola. Next base: position 38,732 of record JABGLZ010000472.1, on the reverse strand, counting down.
ATGCGTGCGTGCGTGTCCAGTTCTGAGGAACGGATTGCTGGCGCCGTGATGCCGTGGTACCGTGCAGGCGCTGGACGTACAGTACCGGCCATACGCCAACGTTTTTTAGCGTGCGCGTCACTCGTCTGGGCGTCAATCCAGACTGAAGGGCAGCCGGTGTCCGGAAGCAAATCATGGGCGATCCCTCAAGGCTTAGCATGAGGTGCTAACCATAATTCGCGACTCAGGAATTAAGGTCATCCGTACCGTTGGAGTGGGCACTGAGGTTAAAGTTGGCCGTCGACGTAGCCAAAAACTACAGCGTACCATCCGTCTCAGCGCCCTAAATCTTGCTGGCAGGGGGGCTGACAGGCTGTCATGAGCGCTGGAGGATGTCGCTAGCTGCTGCTGCTATTGCTGCTATTGCTGTGAAGGAGGGAGATTGCAACGGAGGAGGCGCCGCTCAGACGGTCAAACCTTAGTTTAGGTCTCCTTCCCTTTACCTACCAAGAGACTCGAGGTCTTGTCAACCGCGCTTAAGGAGGTCGAAAATGTCGTCCAGTGTCTCGTTTCGCTTCATCGACGCCTCGGGCGAAACGCCATTTGCCTGATGTCCTGGCGCCCCACCTCCTTATTGGCTCGCTAAGCCGCGCCGGGGCCATGTGGAGCCTCCATGACCCCATTCTGCGACGAAAGGAGCCGCATCAGACCTGGACGACTTTTCCCCATTTCCACCTCTGTGCCGTCTCTCTCCAACACAATTCCCACTTCGCTGCTACCAGGCCGCCTGCTGCCAACCCATCTCCCACCACCACTTCGCCCAAACTATACCCAACGGCCTGAACTTGCCCTGCCTGCCAGGTTCGACTCAAGTTCTGGTCCCGTTACCTGCTACCTGCCATCCTGTTGAGTCGGGAACTGTCCGTCCTGGACGGCCACCGTCATTGGCAACGGTCACCCCTGCTCCGACACTGGACGCAGCTTGTCCTACCAACGAGGCCTTCTTTCTACACATTTGCTACACAGAATTGCTGTCTGACTAACAACTTTGTCGCCGTTCCCAATCCCTGCCGCAGGCGAAGCTCAGATCTCTCTCTCTCTCTCTCTCTTCCCCCGTCGCCTCGATCCCGAATCCTCTAGCTCTTAGTTCTCCCCGGAGGCGTCCTCCCCTGTCAGCTAGCTGTCGCATCGCATCTCATCAGACAGATGCCACCCCCGTGCTAGTCTCTGCTTCTCCGTCTCTGCCTCGCTTTCGACTCCATCCCGCTGCCGTTCTTCCACTCTGCCGCCCTCGCTCTCGTCTTGCTGGGTACCTCACAGCAATTTGCTGTCCAGAGTCCCCCCAAACCGTCTCCCACGCCCCCTGCTCGTCATCCGCTGCGGGTTCGCATACCGCAGCCCATGGGTCTGCACGGGGATCGGATGCTAAGCAGCATCCATGTGTTCACACCCCAGTCCTTCGTTTGAGGCGCACACTCTGTTGCTCCCTCTGCCTCCTCCTGCTGCTACTGCTGCCGCTCCTCCTCCTGTCAGCGAGCCCTAGTCTCCTCTCCTCGCCCGCTGCCCTCTCCTCCTCCCAAACCTCCCCTGCGCCGCGTTTTGGACTCGTGGAGACGATTCTTCCTCCCAAGCAAGCCATGGGTGCCTGTCTCCGTCCCCACGACCCCCTGGTCCCCTGCCCATACCGGCAGCAGCCTGCAACCACAGCCCTGCGCATATAAGACTCCATGTCTTGGCATTTCAGACTATTTTGTTCCCGCCCTCCCCTTCTTAATCCGCAGTCACTCAGCTTCGATCATTCCTTTCGACCCTCCAACCTTTATTTTCCATTCTTCCTGTTGCCTCACGCTGGGAGTGTGTCTTCACATTCATTCATTCATTTCAATTTCAGCTGTGCTCCGTATCCGGTGTCTGTGACCGTTCCTTTCGTACTCTACTCTTGTTCGCTCTTCGGTCTGGAACCACCCTTTCGAACGACAAATATAGTATTTTATTGAGAGCGACTCGGTCGACAGCACCCTTCGAACTCCCTCGATTCGACAACTTTTTGTACCCGAGATCAAGATGCAGATCAAGAACCTTGTCGCTGCCCTCGCGGGCATGGCCGTCGTCGCCGAGGCCGGCGTCACCTTCATGGACATCGACTCTCCTCTGAGCGCCGCCTTGGCCAAGCGTCAGCAGCGTGGTGGAAACCGTGGTGGAAACCAGGGAAACAACGGCCAGAACAACAACAACAACAACAACAATAACAACAACGCAGGCAACGGCCAGCTTTGCTTGCAGCAGAACGCCGTTCAGAAGGGCTCTCAGTCTGCCGGAACACCTGCTGCCCAGCAGGCTCAGTCCGCTACGTAAGTCTACCGGAGCGGCACCAGAGGACATTGAGATACTAACCACTTTGGCCAGTGACGACGCCAACTTCATCAACTTCTGCTCCGGCTCCACCCTCACCGACGGCAAGCAGATCACCGCTGGATCTTGCAACGGTATCGTCATGGGCAAGATTCCCGCAAACACCAAGATGGTCTCTACCGCCCTGCAGAACCCCCCTCACAACGGCAACATCCAGGCCAACCAGGACTTCGACGTCGAGCTCAAGGTCAACAACTTGGCTGCCGGTTCCTTCACTGACGCCCAGGCCACCTACTACTCTGCTCCCCAGAACGTCAACGGCCAGGGCCAGATCGTTGGTCACGTTCACGTTACCATCCAGGATATGGGCAACTCTCTCACCCCCACCCAGCCTCTGGATGCGTCCAAGTTCGTGTTCTTCAAGGGTATCAACGATGCCGGTGATGGCAACGGCAACCTCAAGGCCACTGTTACCGGTGGTCTCCCAGCCGGAAACTACCGCGTCTGCACCATGTCTTCCGCCTCCAACCACCAGCCTGTTCTGATGCCCGTCGCTCAGCGTGGTGCCCAGGATGACTGCAACAAGTTCACTGTCGGCGGAAACGGTGGCAACAACGGCGGTAACAACGGAGGAAACAACAACAACAACAACGCCAACAACGGCCAGCAGAACAACGGTCAGCAGAACAACGGCCAGAACGCCAACCAAGGCCAGAGTGAGTAACCCGGCCTACTTCATGGTTCCGAAGCTAACCACGGCGACAGACGGCGGCAACCGCGGAGGTAAGCAGAACGCCGGAAAGAGGGCTCAAGGCGGCAACCGCGCTGCTGGTGCGGGACAACGAGGCGCCGGTCAAGGAGGTAATGCCAACAACGCATAACACCTTAGAACCCCCCTTTGCATTTCGCACACTGAACCCAAGGCATTTTCATTTTCTTTTCCCCTTTCTCTCTCCCCCGTCTCTCCCTCGCCCTCGCGCTAATACCCTTACCCAAGCCTTTCCTGGAGGATTCCCCGGTGCTCAGAACGGTGGAGGCTTCCCTGGCGGCCAGAACGGTGGAAACCCGTTCGGTCAAGGCCAATTCCCTGGATTCGGTAACCCTGGTGCGGCCACTTCACAAACACAGTCCGGAAACAATGCACAAGGTTCCGCTGATGCTAACACGTCCGCTCAGGACGGGGACGCCGCCAGTAAACCCGCCTCGTCGGCCACTTCTTCGGTAGCCTCGTCGGCAGCGGTGCCGACCCAGACCGGAGGCGCCTCCGGCAAGAACAACGACAACGCCAACGGTAACGCTTCCGGATCCGCTGGTGGCAAGGGAGGCGCAACGTCGAACGCAATCCTCGGGCTCGCGGCCCCGGCGGTCACGGACTCGGGCGATAGCAGCCGACCCTTCTCCGTCAACGGCAACTCTTTCATCTCCAAGGCCAACGCCGTGCAGCGTGCTTGCGACATTCAACGGAATTCCTGTTTCAATGCTATCAACGGTGGACAGGGTAACGGGGCTTCCACATCCGAATGCGATGCCCAGGTCCAGGCCTGCATCCAGGAGCTCTCGTAATCGAATCCCCTCTTGAGTGTTTCCCCCCCATTTTGCGACGAACGACGACGACGACCACCCGAGGATTGAAATATTTGACGGCACCGCTCAGCCAAACGGGGCTACCCTAACCGACAATCTCCCTTACCCCCCGATGATGGGTTCACGACAAAAATGTTCTGGTGTTCTTTTGTTTTTTCTCTTTGAGAGTTGTCACGACTTTTTCGACGACGAATGGGTCCTACACACAATGAAGGTTTTATTACTAGACGAATCTTGGTTGCCAAATGGGTCGTGGGCACCGTGTTGGTGGTTTTTCTTTATTTTGTTGCTTACTCCTGGATCATGAAAAACCGTTTACCCCCCGATACCACAACCATTGGCAGAGCATCACTCAAACACCCCTCCCCGTATTATTGTTCTAATGTCCCCCCTCCTCATCCTCCTCGACGACCACCCAAACCGTTTTCATGATCCGAAACCTTTCTGTACATTTAGAGGGAGTTGTTTTCTTTTCCGTTGACAGGATACGCAGCACGGCTTGGAAAGAAATGGAAGACACAATTCCAGTAGAGTGCACATAATTTTTGTTCACTTTTTTCTTATTGGTCATGTTCTATCGCAGATGCGCTTTTGGTGATGTCTCGATTCTACTAACTTTGACGTTACAATCCCGAATGGGTGGTGGGCAGAGTTCCGCCAACAGCCTGACAACTTTAAATCGGCCACCCATCATTCTCACTTGGGTTGAACACTCGCCATCAGGCCAGCGAATCTTGGGGTGGCAGGAGGTATACCGAAAGCAACGTCCGGCTGGGAGGATGGGTGGTGTGGGATGCCCCAGTCCAAGCTGCGGCGTCTGATCTGCATCATTCTCGTCTCGTCTCCGTCCCTTTTGAGCTGACATTTCATGCGGCGACCTTGGTCAAGCGTTCCCTTTTCCCCCCCCCTCTTGTCTTTCCGATTATGTCAGCCTGCCATCCCGCTCGAGTTGAAGAAATCTGAGATCTTGGCAGGTGTCGGGGACGATGGGCGGACCATGGTCCGAAACACAATGTGGTTCGTGCGTTGTCGAGACGGTGTTTCATGTGATTTTTGTGGTCCGGAGTTGGGACGGAGAAGCGGTGGTCTGTGACACCTTTTTCGGCCGGGGGGCTGAGGGGAGCTGGTTCAACAGGGGTGGTTTTTTAGCTTGGGGTGTGATGTCACGTTAACGGTTAGAGGGGGTTCTCGCCGAGATTTTAATTAGGAGAATTTTTCCTTAGCGCCTCGGGTTGTAGTTCCCCCTTTCTTCTACAGATTGATTGATGTTTAAATATGGTCCTTATCTTTCTTGGGTCGCGCCGTTGGATGGGTGGGAAGTGGGAGGTGGGTGTTTTGAGGGTTTGTGGAAAAAGGTTTATTTTCATGACTCTCTCTTATTCTTCGTTTGCTTCGGCGCCTTTGGACGATTGATGCGCATGGCATGCTATGTTTTCTTTTGGGTTATGTGGTAAGTGCACGATAAGAGCAGCTTCACTATTCGGCCTCTTCTCCGTCTGCCTTTTCTGCGGTTTTATTTTGGGGGAGTTCTTGCGATTGTGTGAGTGGGTTCTTTCTTCCCTGGTTCCAAGGGGATCAGATACGAGGAAAACCTTCGAGTGAGGGTATTTCCGGGCGTCATCGTGGGCTTTTGCACCACGAACCCGACGGGAAGCGAAGTTTTGAGTTTTTGGGACTCTTCTCCGGTTTGCATTTCCGCATCTTTTCATCTGTTTCTTCCCTCGGCGGCTGGGCTTCGCCGCGTCGCCGAAGCGCGCGGTCCAGAGTCGAAGAAACAAAACCAGCGTTGTTTTCTTTTCGGCAGCGTGTGTTTCGAGTCCGCGTCGGCGCTCGCCTTGACAGAAAGAGAAAAGTCTCCGGCCGGGCTTGGCGATGAACGGGAGTCTTGGAGGGCTGAAATCGGAGGGTAGGTAGGTATGTGTTCGGTCGGCGATGGTTTAGGGCTGCATTTCATGATTTTGGAGAGTTTTGCTTGGCGGTTGCTGCCAAGATGGCGCTGGAGGGTTGAAGCTGGCGAGGGGTGTTGGAGATGAAGAGGCGAGGGTTGGATTTAGGGATGGGTCTGACGCGGTTGCGGCTGCGATGTTGCAGGCGGGAAGTCTTGCCTGGTCTCGATGTTTGCATACTCGTATTGGTTTTGTCGGGCTGTTTGATCCTCTTACGGCGGCGACGACGCTTGATGGACCGTGTAGGTTTCGTTTGAGTCCTTGAGGTTTCTCGCCAGTTGGATCTGGGGGTTTGGTCATCAGCGGTGTCTTGGCGTCGCGGGCGCGGTTATCTTTGGCGCATTTGGGGAGCGCGCTGGCGAGACGGATGACAAGCTGGCATTGCTGCTTTTCCTGCTGAATGAGGCCTTGAGGACTTCCCAAGGAAGTCTTTCCTCAATGCAAAGACGCGGCTTGCTTTCCGAGGGAGATGCAATATGAGCAACGCCATCATTCGGTAACCTAGGGCGCCTGAGTATTTCCGCTTTCTGGGAACCGGGTTCTCACATCTTGTTGAGCCTGGTTGAAAGACACCTCCAGTAGGCTCCTGCCAGAGGCTCGGGATGCGCCTTTTCGTTCTGGTGTTGCTAAGCCTACACGCCGTATGGCGTCGAGAGCGCAAGTTACGCTCCTGAAGATGAGAGGGGATAACAGACAACGCTCATTATGGGGCTTAGAGCTCTGAGGAAAGATCTATATTCTCGCCTTTGAAATGTCCCGAACTGTTCTGTTTACGGTATTGAAAGCTAGTCTCGTGATATCACTTGCATTCGCTCAGTTTGCCATCCACCTCAACACGACCCCGAGTTCCTCCATCTTCACCTCCACCCACGTCAACAACACCAGACCCTATAGTGACATTCCGCCTATCCAAGACAGTCGACCTTTCACTTATCATCGCCCTTAGGGTACGATTTCTCCTTCAACTGCTCCTCTATCTCCACGCCCTGCACTACCTCACTCTCGCCAGCCTCGAGACGACCGCCGCGCTGCCCCGCCGCCCCGAACAGGACGTCGACCTGCTCAAGACTCATCCCCTTCGTCTCCTTCATGAAGAATAAAGTGAAAATGCTCATGGCGAGACAGAAGACCGCGAAGATGATGAATGTCTTCCAGCCGATTCCGTAGATGATCTGCGGCGTGACGCGGGTGACTATGAAGTTGAACAGCCACTGGGTGGCGGCTGAGGACTTTGTTAGCTTCGTGTCTCGGAGAGATGGCGCCGTCCACCTGCTTACCGGCGAATGCGACTCCGTAAGACCTCAGATGCGTCGGGAAGATTTCTCCTGCATAGATCCATGGCCTGCAATTGTCAGTGGCGAGTTGCAACTCCTGATTAACAGAGGTTACTCACCCTGGACCCCAGGAACCCGTGTATGCGATCACGTAGAGATAAATCAGGACACACATGGCGATAGATGCCGAGGATACCGCCTTACCATCCTCAGGAGGGTGAGTGGCTAGGACGGCGGCGAGGATGAACATCATGGCAGACCTGTAGCACGTCAGTACGAAGTTCCCTCCCTTCCGGACCCCATAACATACATCCACAGCCCACCGAGTGTATGGGCCCACTGTCTGCCAATCTTGTCAATGACGAAGAGGAGAGAGATCGCAGTGAAGATGAGCTTCACGATGCCGTAGATGCCCGTCGCGAACAACGACGCATCGGCGCTCGAGACGCCGACCGTCTGGAAGACCTGAGGGGCGTAGTAGCCGATGGAATTCGTTCCGGTGAGCTGCTGCCACACCATCAGTGCAAAGATGAGCATGAATCTGTTGCGCACTCCCGGCTTGAGACACTCTTTCCAAGTCGACTGGCGCGATGCCTCCGCGTCGACGCCGCATGACACCGTGATCTCGCTGAACTCTCTTACAACGTCAGGGTCATCGGTCGGCTGATTGCGCATGTAAGCCAGAGAAGCCAGCGCCTCTTCATTTCGACCGTGCTTCGCCAACCACCGCGGGGACTCTTTCAACGGGATCAACCCGATGAGCAGCAGGCCTGCGGGAATCAGCTGCACGCCCAACGGGATCCTCCACTGTCTCGTCGTCGATGGCATGTTCCTCTCCACGCCGTAGTTGAGCCAGTACGCGATACTGCTCCCGAGCACGAGAAACTCCTGGAACAGACCGGTGATGCGGCCGCGGACCTCAGGCGGCGCGGTCTCGGCGACGAAGACGGGCGTGATGGAGCTCATGCCCCCGACGCCCAGGCCGGCGATGACCCTGCCTGCGTAGACGTACTGCAGACTCTTCGGCGAGCCCACCTGGAGGGACGCGCCGAGAAGAAAGATGACGGAGTACGCCATGAGGGAGTATCGTCTTCCGTACCGTTCGTTGGCGAAGGCCGCGGAGAGGGCGCCGAAGAAGCAGCCGGCTGTCAGGAGCGAGACGACGTTGGAGGAGACTTCGGCGACTTTCTCGTCGGCGAAGCCTGACGAGCCGGAGGGGAGGCCGAAGTCGCGTTTGAAGCTTTCAAAGGGGAGGAGGCCCCCCATGACGCCGACGTCGTAGCCTGATAGAGTTAGCACAGGGAGCATGGGATGTTTGAAGGAGATGGGGTAGGACCGAATAGGAGTGAGCCCATGTAAGACACTGTTGCTAGGAGGTAGACTCGGTAGTTGTGAAAGAAGCTCTTTCCGGAGCCTTTAGAAGTTGTGGAGGGCGCCATGGCGAAGTATGGTCGATGTCACAGCAGCGGAGAGGTGCGCGTGAAAAGCTTCACCTGTGAAATCAAGGATTGGACTCTTTGCATCCATCGGGTCTACATCTATGTTAAATATCTATCGAAAGACATATGTCTCTCTCTCTCTGCTATCATTGATACAGTTCAACACCATTCCTTCTCTGATGGGTGACATTGCTAGGCTTGCGATGATACTCGACGCTCTGATACGGACTGATGTCGATATTGAGCCGAGTCAAGCCAACTACAGCCATTTCGTATCAGAACGAAGACATCAGAGTTATCCAGGGTTGCGCGATCTATTACCCAAAAGGGTTCATGTTCCAACCAACTGTCAATCTTCTCGGTTTAGCTTGTGAGAAGAGGGGGGCTTCGTGTGTATGATTGTCACCCCCCTTGTCAACTGGCATTCGATAAGAGCTAGACAACTGATCACGAAGATTATCATGATGCGCAGACGAAGAGATAGGTAACACCTTGGAGCTCCTCCTCCGGAACTACAATTACCCAGGAAAACTAATTAGGAAATACATCACACGGACCGAAGTTGGCTGCGATTGCAGTGGTCGGGGTAGGAATGCGGGGTGTGGGGCGTAGCTGCGGGCCGAGTCAGATATGACTCGGCTCCGCCGCCGCTCCGCTCCCGAGCCGCCTGAGAAGTCCAACTCCGCCGGGGGCGCGGAACAAGTCGTTCGGTCCATATTTATGTACAAAATGGCTTTTATATGTGTAGAAGTATTGAATCATCAATCGCGATGCTCTATTTCCGCTCATCAAGGTCTCAATTCTTAGCACACGCACTGCCTGATCTCACGACTACTTGGTTGACTTTGAAATACGACATTCACCATGGCTAACCGCGGAAAGACACTTGATGAAAAGGTGTTTAGCATCAATGACCTGAAGGAGGAAGCTTCTAAGAAGCTTCCTCGAGCTTACAAAGGTGGAGTCCCTCAGTCAAGTCATGAATACTAAGACTCACCCTCGAGATAGAATTCTTCAATGAAGGAGCTATGGATATGATTACGTAAGTTTGATATCGAACTATTCTTGTATTATTAGTAGCTGACATGAATGTACAGAGTCCGGGATAATGAGGAGGCCTACAATCGCTACAAGATTAGGCCCAGGATTCTCAGAGATGTATCCAACATTGATACATCCACCACCATCTTTGGCGTGAAGGTCGCGTTACCTTTCGGCTTCTCACCGGCTGCGACTCACAAGTTGGCGCATCCGGAGGGTGAGGTAGCCACGTCCCGAGCTGCCGCAGCGGCAGGCATTCCCATGGCCCTTTCTGCATACGCCACTTGTTCTCTCGAAGATGTTATTGCGCAAGGCCAGGGGAACCCGTATATCATGCAATTCAGCATCTTGAAGAATCGAGACGTCACGAGGCAGATCCTCCAGCGGGCGGAGCGTAAGTCTCATATTGAATAAGTCGATTTATGCAGCGATCACTGACTCGGCCCATGAACAGAAGCAGGATACAAGGCTGTCATGATGACGGTGGATGCGCCTATGCTTGGTCGTCGGTTGAACGAATACAGGAACGCCTTCGGTCTGCCTGAAGGCATGGGGTATCCCAATATTGCCCCAGGCATGGACATGAGCAATCTCGTTGATCAGGGTCTCGACTTGACCTACGGTGAGAGAGGCTACTCTGACACTTACAATCCCCGCAAATGCTGACCCTCACAAGAGGACAGCATGAACTGGGAGCAGGCCATCGGCTGGATCAGAGAAAATACGAAGCTGGATGTATGGCTCAAAGGAGGTAATAAAGCCTTTGTGTAGGTCTGTGAAGGTACCATCTAACTGAGCTTTCCAGTCTACACTGCGGATGATGTTGCACTGGCCATTGAGCATGGCGTTGACGGTGTGCTCATTTCGAACCACGGTGGTCGCCAGCTTGATGGTGTTCCAGCTACTCTCGATGCATTGAGAGAATGTGCCCCCATCGCGAAGGGGAAGATCAAGATCGCAGTCGACGGTGGGATCCGACGCGGTACCGACATCTTCAAAGCTCTTGCTCTTGGAGCGGATTTCTGCTTTGCGGGACGAGTCCCCATCTGGGGTCTGGCAGTAAGCACGATTCCGACACTATCTTGACTGCTGTGAAAGAAACTGACTAACTCGGGCATCAGTATAATGGATCTGAAGGTGTGCAGTTGGCCGTCAATCTGCTTCATGATGAGTTGAAACTAGCTATGTGCCTTGCTGGGTAGGCATCCTAGAACCTGTTTTCGATGTCGACACGAAGCAGCCCGCACTAACAATTTTCCAGATGCAAGACGATCAATGACATTAACAAAGGACACCTATCACTCCTTCAAGCAAACGGAGTTTTGGCAAAACTGTAAAGTCAAGTCATTGACTCACCAAAGGTAGCTCGGTCGAGCAACTCGCCCGGCACCGTTTTACTGGAAACTCTTACACGCAGGCCATAGAGCTGCAGACACCTCCAATAATTAGTGTCTGTAGAAAATGAAGAAAGTTTTGTAGGTAATGAGTTGATTCGCTTTCCGTGATCGTGAGTGCGCTGGCCAGTTCCCAACTGCAAAACGAGGTTGATGTTTTGCTGTCTTACCTTAGCTGGTAGAAGCGATGTAGACGAACAGGAGGGAAAATAGTGAGACGGGTACTGAGAATTGTGTGAATAAGTCGAATAATAGTCTAGGTTAGTAGCTCGGAAAACACCCTGCCCAGATAGCATATGTCTTGATTGACACGGCCGGCCATGAAACATCTTGGTATGAGTAAAAGAATGAAATTGAATCAAGTAGCTTTGAAACTAGATATTTGAAATTCAAGGTCGTCTCCAACTCATACGTGTGCTAACTCTTACCGAAAAGCTCCCTGTCGCAAACTCCCACCGAAGGTTTGCTACCAAGTGCACGTTGACGTCAAAGCCAGAAATCACTTCATTGATGACACTTCTGATGTATATTAGGCATTCATCTAAGCTTTCTACTCTAATACCTCTCGGAACGGCTGACAACGTTGACAAGCTTCTCACCTCTAGCGCGTCTCTGCAAGTTGTAGACAAGAATCTTGCGCACCCTCTCATAGTAATGGTTGGAGTTCCCAGCGCAGTGGGGTGTGATGATGACATTCTTGTACTTCCACAACTTGTGCTCCTCAGGAAGGGGCTCAGGATCTGTCACATCCAGCGCTGCACCTCTGATGAGGCCCTCATCAAGCGCATGGACAAGATCTTCGGTGTTGATCACTGCGCCTCTTCCAGCATTAGAAACATACGTCTTCTTCTTGCTCAGTAGCTGGAACTGCTGGCGAGAGATCATCCCCTTGGTTTGGTCCGTAAGGGGCAGCGTGATTACTAGCAGATCAAGGTCGGAGGCGAGGAAGTCGTCTAGCTGATCTTTACCGTAGAACCACTTCGTAGGGTACTCGCCGTTGGGGTCTCCCAGCCCTGGCTCCGTGAAAGAGTCATCTTTCCGAGACTCGGGAGTGAGGCGTGGGTGTAGGGTGTAAGCATGGACGCTCATCCCGAAAGCCTTGGCTACATGAGCGACTTGACGACCGACGCAGCCGTAGCCGAGGATTCCTCTAGGTCATGTTAGGTGAAGCTCTGGGCGGTGGTGTCGGGGGTTTGGCACGTACACTCGCAGACCCACTGAATCCTCAGTGTCTTCATCTGAAGGCGGGTCGACCCAGTTGGACTCTTTCTGGTTGTCAAGGTACTCGGGAACTTGGGGACGCGTCAGCAATTGTCGGCATGAACAGCTTCATAGTAGGCCTACTGTGATGTTGGAAAGCCAGAAAAGTCGAAAAGACCCATTCCGCAATCTGAGGCCTGTTTCATGTAAGACACGGTGTAAGCAGAAATCCGGCCTAGATTTGTGGTGGTTGCTTACGGGTGCGTTCCATTGGATGTGCAAAAGTCGACGGTTGTGTCTTCGAAGAGCGGCAGTCCGAGGATCTGGTTGCACCCAGCGCTGAGGAGTTGGCAGTACTTCAAATTCGGCACCATTTCTTTTGTTGGGAATGACTTCCACGTAAAAAGAACCGTCACCTTGGCCCATGTTTCCGGGCTGATGTCGTTCGGTAGTTCTGTTTGGTACATCCCGATCTTCCAGGACTCGACCGGCATCCCGAGACTGTCAACCCAGGCCGGGTCCGGTGTCCAGGGCATCAGGATGAGAAGGAAATCTTGGGAGGCCATTTTCAATAATCTTAGTATTTCTTTCGGAAGAAGGGAAGGAAAATGCAACAAGAAACACGTCTCAATGTCATTTTCATCTGGAACTGGGAGTTATTTATGCGACTTGTCAACTGAGGGGGTTTAAACACTGGCGTGGCTTACACGGGTTAAGGCACAGTTGACTCGGCTCTTGCACCATTTTGCCTTAATGCACATGGTGTTTCGGTGACTTTCAGTATTACCTACGCATAGTAGCTTTCTCCGCTGACGGACGTCCACGGATCCCGCGGTGGCTCAAAGTCTACTTCCGTTCCCGATGGATGCCGGTGGGGGAGCCCCCGCACTTCGGGAGGCCTATCTTTGACTCGGCTCTGGAGCTGGGTCCCAAATCGTCACTGCAACAACGGCTTCAACCCACTAAATTGCTACGGAATCCTTGCTCTGACATTATTCCTTGCCACTCTAATTCAATCTTCTGGATTGGCACGGACTATTTGATTCTGAACTCGTGAATGTGTATCTAGTCTTATCGTAACCATGACGAATGGTATGCAATGACTATGGCGCATGATAATACAGATCCTTGGCGACTGATAACACCAACTACCTTAAGTGTCATTATTTTCCAGCAATATGGCGCATCAAGAAGTCTTCAAGATCTTCCTCTGGTAGTCCCAATTTCTCATTCCACAGACCTTTCTTGGCGGAGTACTGTGCCAGCCCTCCTTTCCCATAAACAGCACCTGCGATCAGCCCCAGAGCACCCAGCGGCTGTCCGTTCCGAACTTGAGCAGCAGCGGTTTGCCAGAGTTCTTCGACAGAGCCGTAAGAAATATCGAACTTGTCTCCAGTGGCTTTTTCAAGGGCTCGAAGAACCTGGTTCTGGGTGATGGCGAAGCTATTGACATAGACATGCCGGTTCTTGGTGATCTCCGGGTTCTTCAGAGACCTCGAGATGGCTCTGCCGACTTGGTCGAGGTTGGTGGCGTCGAAGGGAATGTCTCCCCCGTCGTAGATTGTGACAGTTCGGGCTGCCACGTTCCAGCCCCCGAAACCAGGGATCGCAAGTCCCCAGTCGAACATGGCCCCGGAGACGATGGCGGTCCACGATATTTTGTCCTGGTACTTCTTGAGATAGTTGAGGGTGTCAATCTTGTCGGCAAGAAAGGGGATGATCTCCGGGGCCGATGGATCAGATGTGTCGACCCCATACTCCGAAGGGATGAAGACCTTGACTCCTGCAGCTATGGCCGCGTCTATGAGTGTACTCTGAGAGGCCAAGGGACCGGCTGGGGAAATGCTCGACAAGGTGCTGACAACTACGTCTTGGCCCTTGAAAATATTCGCCAGTGAAGCCTCGGAGAAGTCGCTCTTCACGTGTGTGACGCCATCTGGAAGAGACGCCACTGAAGTCTCTCGAGTAAGCCCAGTGACTTGGAAGTTGTCCTCCAAGAGTGCTTTGATTGCGGACCTTCCAACGTTGCCGCTAGCACCAATGACGAGCACTTTTCGGATAGAAGTTGAGTTCATATTGATGATGTTAAAGCCAAGGCGTACAATCAAAGATTCCAGGAATGAAATGAGATGATGATCTTGTCTATTGGAAGATTGATCTGAACACGGCCCCTTTGGCCCAACTTATATCTTCGACGTCGACTCCGAGACACTCCAGCTACGCCGATCCGCGTGAAGTACACTTCGAATGTAAGCTAGGTACTACGAGTAAGATTGATTGAGATTGATAGCGGTGATGGCGCCATTGGCAGTATTTTCGTCCTCAAGAGTCGCGGTGGCTTACAAATGCCATGCTTCAAGTGGTTAAGGCGCCAACTTATAAAAGCCGCAATAGGCTTTTACAATCAAGTATTGAATATCTACACCTTCCCTGACCTGTAAGACCTTACTAATGCCTGTCAGATAGGTTGCGCACTAAGAGTTCATGACCGCGGTTCAGATCAGTAATCAAGTTGGCTTGGTGTTTGTGGACCAATTGCTCGCATCAACCCCACATCGGGGATAACCACGACACTGCATACTGGGTCACCGGCCAATGTGTGATCTTGATCATGTCAGATTAGTTGTTACTAATGGGATAGAGCACGGCTTGGCAAAGTGTGTTGATCCATGGTACGATTCTTCGACTTGATCATAGTTCTGATTAGCAATTCTCTCTCGGATCTAAGATGACATGCGTTTACGCCGCCTCGTACTCATATAATACATTCCCTGGTCGGAGTCAAGCGGCTTTGAATCGTCCTTGCTGGGCTTGGTAATGAGGCACATGTCCATTCCTATAATGTGGTAATACTCAACGAGGAACCTGCATATAAGAAGCGATCAAGGAGCAAATTGAGTGTTGACCTGACTTCAGCCAGACCTTGATGGATATTCTTTCTTACATGTCGTCAATCATGGCTAGCAATCTTCAGGTCGACGTGTATGTTGCACCGGCTGCATCCATCGCCACATGCCACCCAGACCCATCTAAAAGATGGTTCTCTCCGATATCTTGTACTCTCATCCAAGGTCCAACTTCAGCAGTTCTGGTTGACACGCCGGCCACCATCGAACTTTCTGAAGGTCTCGCTGCCTGGATCAAAAAGACAGCCCCCGGCAAGAAACTGCTGTACATCTACACCACGCATCTACACGGAGACCATTTTCTCGGCAACCCTATCATTCTCAGTCATTTCCCAGAGGCCAAGTGTGTTGCCACGGTTTCCGTTGTTGATGGCATTCGGAAACAATGGCCTGACAGCCTGGCGTTCTGGGATAAGCTGTTTCCCGAGGGACAGATTGCTGGCGATCAGCATATACCCGACCCTTTGCCTGCGAACGGGAAATTTCACATCGACGGCCACCTGCTTCAAGGCATCGATGTACCGCACTCGGATACAGATGCTTCATCGTTCCTGCACGTTCCCGACCTTAAACTCGTCGTGTGCGGGGACATCGTGTACGGGGACTGTTACCAGTTCCTTGGCGAAGCCAATACTCCGGAGAAGAGACAAATGTGGCTTCAGTCTCTGGACCAGATTGCAGCCTTGAATCCTCATATTGTTGTGCCTGGTCACAAGCGAGCCTCGCAGATCGATGGATCGTATCTGATTCAGGCCACAAGGGCCTACATACTGGCATTTGAAGAAGAACTAGCGAAGGCCGAAAATTCTGAGAAGCTTGAGGAGGCCATGGTTCGTCGCTACCCTCAAAGATGGAACCGCTTTCTTCTTGAGCAGAGCTGTCAGAGAACTTGGTCAGCCCATGGCTTAGATGATGAAAATCATTGATGAACAGACATGAAAACTGTTTGAAGTACTACACGAAACATAATGAGACCTCCGATTTATGCGCAAAGTTCCATGATTGATAGCCACTAACGAAGATGGTGTAACGATTCACCCCCTATGATACCTTCAGTCCCCTCACTTTGTTCCTCGTAACTAAACCCGACCCGGAAGCCGTTAACAGTCTAAGATTACCTGCCTCGAAAGCTCAGTTGATGCGCCAAATCTGCCTGTCAAAATTTCTGCCCGATTTACGTAAGACATTTAGAGCATCCATTTGCGAGACTATTTTCTGCTCGATGTTTGTGAGTTCGCGGCTAGAGACATATGCCAAGCTGTGACATCCAATGTTCGGTTCATCTGAACAGCTGAAGTGGGGAGCCTCGGCTGGAAATAGCTGCATGTTTCATTGGTGGCTGATAAATCAATCCACCCAGCCCCTCTCAAAACTCTCGTCGTGCCCAAGTTCGCTCAGATTGAAGTTTCTTCATTATCATTGAAGAGAGCTTCAGTCGCTTCCGTCATGAATCCAGAATTTTCCTTGCAGGAAAAGCTGCGCTTGGCTTTGCGCCTGATCTTCATTTGTAGGCTCCACGTCTCCAACATCGTACACACGGCACTAACCGATCTCATCAGTTCCCCTGCAGCTTCTCGTGAACCTGGTTACAGTCATCTCCGTCGCTTGGATCAGAGGGCTACCCCTGCGACTTTATATCCTTGCCGCTTTCGCCAAAACCTTTTTGTACAGCCTGCGCGGCCGTCAAATCCAATTCGTCACACCGGCAACGAGAAAGACGTATGACGGCTGGGTGCGCCGCAAGCTACAGCAGGCCAAGAATGCCAACGATCGTGCCGTCCTCGACAGGCTAAGCCACGATGTTGAGACTCTTGAGGACGGCAAGTCGTTTCTGCTTTGGGTAGGAGACAAGCGCAAGGCCAAAAAGGTTGTCCTCTTCTTCCACGGTGGCGGCTACGTCATCCCTCTGCTAGATGGGCATCTGGATTGGAGCTGGCGATCATACGTCACTGCCGGCGTTGAAGAAGATGTTGAAACTGCGGTAGCCGTCCTCGAGTACACACTTTGCCCCGAGGTGAAGTATCCCAGCCAGCTCACTCAAGCTGCGAGCGCCCTATCACATCTCATCAAGTCTGGCTTCCAGCCTGGGGATATTGCCCTCGCTGGCGACTCAGCTGGTGGGAATCTGGTTGCACAGGTGTTGGGACATCTGGTTCAGCCACATCCCATGGTTCCGCCGGTTCAGCTCGCCGAGCCTCTAGGCGGCGCATGCCTTGTGTCCCCGTGGCTAAGCGAACGCACAAACGACAGTTCATTCGCCAAAAACTCCAATGTCGACTTGCTATCGGCTTGGCCCATCCAGAAAGCTGTGAAAGACATTGTGGAAGAGACTGGAACGATGGATGACCCTATGAAGCCCAGAAGCCGCGCCTTTTCACTGCACCAGCATGAGATCTGGGTTGGTGGGCTCAGCAAGGTCGTGAAAAATCTTTACGTCACCGCAGGCGAGCAAGAAGTCTTCCTAGACCAGGACGTTGAGTTTGTGGACAACGTGCGCCGTGGTAACCCTGGGCTGTCTGTGCAGTTGGACCTGCAGCCGAAGTATGCTCACGACTTCCTGGCCATGGAAGGTAGCTTTAAAGATGGTGGGGAGTGCACGAAAGCCATGACAGCCTGGTGGAAGAGTCTGTTGGTACCGAAAAACTAGGCCTGACTGGTTCGGTTTCGATCTTCAGCCTTGAGCCAAGAGTACTCAACGGCTTGAAGATGTATCCATTGCCTACGATCGGGACAAATGCTCATTTCAATCTAGGCGGTCTAGGACACACATCCAGCACCATCAATTGAATAGCTATGAACTTCTATAGACACATTATGCGCCAAAAAGCATTATAGCTCAAATGCTGATGTTCGTGGAACCCGTTCCACCTTTTACTCTGACTACTTCATTTCCTGGTAGCAACAAGCTGCCCTTTGTGTTGACTGGCGTATTCCATTCCACAAGTGCTGTGCCATTATCACCCACCGTGAACTTTGCGGAAAACTTCCCCAAGCCAGTAGTGAATCCAGCCTCTGCCTCAGAAATCTCACTTAGCACGGGCTTAAACTGCCATTCGCTACCCCCTGGCTTGATGACCCTCAAGCCAACTAGATACTCAGTCATCGTTGAGGTTGGCCCACTGCTCCATCCATGGGCATGCGACATGTATGTAGGATCGTTCCTATAGCCTCGGTCTCCTCGATAGCCCCAAGTACCATTCACTAGATAGCCCTCCGGAACGGTGGATTGAGTGCCGTTGGGATGGTTGAGGTACCACCCCCATGCATCCCTGATGAGATTCAGAGCTCGATCAGCTCGTCCGGCGCGGAAGTGAGTTGAAAGCTCGATACTCGAGATGAATGGAGAGATGTTGTTTTTAAGTTCAGGGCAGCTAGGTCCGATAGGCGTCCAATTCGACTCGAGATAGTCCGATATTTGTTGTGCCTCGGTGCTGTTAGCTGTCACAACGCCAAAGGCAACAGCCATGCTGTTTGCATCTTGAGGGTATAGAGATGTGTCGTTGGGGCTTTCCTTGAAAGCACCTTTATCACTATCCCACAGATTGGCCGTGATGGCATCCTGGAGCGTGGCTGCAGCATCCAGCCATTCTTGTTTGTAAGTGGATGCATTGGTGAGCTCAGGTGCCCATGACGCGATGTCCGCTCCAGTCTTCAGTGCACGGTACAGACTAAGTCCGTCAGCATGGAAATCACGTTCCTGCATGAGAGTATCACTCACAGCATACTTGCTGAGCTTCGCTCATTCGAATATGTCCATCGTCCCCAGTCCTTCTCTCCGGTAACAGCCATGATACCTTTGGAGTTGACTTTTGCCCTGCTGTTGGCAACAGCCTTCAGATACTTGGCCCAGATGGATGTCATGAAGTCTTCGTCGCCGGTATACAAAAAGTAGTTGTATGTGCCGACGAGAGCCCAGAGATGGTATGCTAGTTGCGTTAGGTCAGCTTTTAACCATCACTGCTAGTCTGTAGGTAGCTGGTGACTTACTATCGCTATCTTTAGAGGGATAGGGAGGTCCGGCTTTTGGTAAAGTTCCATCTGATCCCTGTCGGATGTCAGATAGAGGTCCTGAACGGGTTGAAACTACCAACCTGATTATCGTAAATCGCCTGCAACGCGTTCTTGGTACTTTCCATATCGCCAGTGCTCACAAAAGCACTCGGCACTGCGGTGCCCATGTCGCCAATCCAAACCCAGCGGTCCCTCTTCGCTCCGTCGAGAAGAACTGTGTTTCCAGGGCCGATATATGCATCATTTTGCCATCCGGACTTCAAGGTACTTGTGCCGACACGTCCGGTCTTTCCGGGCACAGAGTTTGTCTGCAGCGTGTATGCCCCGCTGTACCATATTTTGTTCAGCAGTTCCTCACTGGAATGGAAGTACCCCTGGTATGCCCTCAGATCCGACCAGGTCGGCTGGAAGCTGATCTCAAGACTGATGTTGCGGATCTCCAACGTCGCGTTCGACTGTGCGGCTATGAGAAATACTGTGAGATAGCGAAAGCCGCCGCGCAATTTTGCGTCGGGCATGACATAGGTCGCAGGCCCTTCGGATGCGATGTTGTAAGTAAGAGCACCGTCCTGGCCAGTTCCGCCGTTGGAGTTGTCTGATTT
Organism: Colletotrichum theobromicola; assembly: GCA_014705045.1. NCBI lineage: Eukaryota > Fungi > Ascomycota > Sordariomycetes > Glomerellales > Glomerellaceae > Colletotrichum > Colletotrichum theobromicola. The sequence continues at coordinate 19,004 of JABGLZ010000472.1, read as the reverse complement.
TCGACCGATGTAGTCCTTCGCCTCCGTGAAGGCGAGTCCAAGAGTAGCGTTGCTTGAACCAGAGAGCTCGTAGTCAATGGTGGCTATGCCGCCGACCTCAATCCCAAAGTCGAACACCAATCCTTCGCTGTCCGGTGAGAGAGTGACTGAGGAATTGAAATCTGATATCTTTTCCCCGGAAGGAAGGGAAAGAATAAACTTGGGCGTCACATTTCGAGAGCTTGGGGCATAGTTGTACTTGTCCCAATCTCCCGGGAATGCTGCAGAGTCTGGCCCATCGCACGTGGTTGTTCTCCAGCATTCGGCCGATGAAGTAGATGCAAAGAGGGTGGCAGTGGCAAATAGTTGCCTTGTCACCTCAGGAAACCGCATCTTGGTAGAGGATTTGAAAGGAGCCAACGGTGGCTAGGTTACTGCTGTCTTCTCATGGTCTGAAAGAGAGCACGCGTACATAACATGATTAGGGTCGGCTTCATATACTATGTCTTCATAGAAGCAGTTCTGGTCTGTTGATGCAACATCGCGGCTGATTTGTCCGTGAGATGTCGGTTGTCGTGGCATTTGCAAGCGAGGAGCCGCCGATATCGATCGTGACCTCGGCGGAGCTAGTCGCGGGCAAGCTCTCCAAAGCAACTGAGAGGCCACAAATGGAAATGCTGAACCAACCCCTGACAACGGGCTTGACCCATCGGGGGAAAAGCGCTCTGGATCTTGCCGATTTCCCCGTCTTCGCTTCTGCACCCCGCTTTCTCCAACTGATGGCTAGAATGCTGACCTCCAGCTACGAAACTCACTGACCGCTAATGTCCCGTGGCAAATCAGCGTTATGTGATTCTCCTAATACCTGGTCTGAAGCCTTGTGCTTAGACGGGTAACTTTCATACGAAGTGTGGGTCACTCATAGGCAGCAGGTTTCGAATGCTAAGTGCGAGATCTTAACAATGCGCTGAAAAGGCCGCAAGTCTTGCTAACGGCGTAATTTATTTGTCCTTGTATCCCATATCCGTCTATCATCTTCACTCATATCTTCATCTAGCAGCTGTTCTTTCCTGTCCTGAAGCAGAAAATGTTGATAGTTCCATCAGTCTGCGTGCAGCATGTCGCGCCAATGTCTTTCGCTTCGCCTCCAAAGCATCTGGGCTGGCAGTTGCCGCAAGTGTCTTGGCACTGTGGAGGTACGAGTGAGCACAAGTTTGATGTATTTTACGATCAACTGACTGACCTTAGTCTTGGTTCCCTTATCGGCAGGGCAGCTGCCATCGGCGGGAGCTCCCGCGCAGAAGATGAATGCTGCTGATGCGGGGAGAACGAACTGCATGAGAGTGGCAACGGCGAAGGCGGACTTGACCAACATTTTGATTTGTGAAGTCGGGGTATCTCTGTCGTAAAGTGTTTCTTCGGAGAATTGAAAAGAAGGAATTGGGTCAGGTGCTTCAAGTGAGTTAAGCTATCGTAATGATGATGGGCAGTAACATGTTCTCGAATAGTGCTGAAATGTCTGCACTTTATATACTATTCGCTTTCGTTTATATTCTACGATGCTATGTTCCACGTAAATTTGCTCTCCGTACGCGTATTCCACACAGTCGGTATCGGATCCAGCGGCCAGGGGCTGTGGACGGGCGCCTGTTCATCTGATGCAACCTACTTTGGCTCCCGGTCGGCATAAGTGACCGAACATGGGAGCATGATGCCGAAGTGGAACTCATCCGATACATTCATTACTCGCCGTCTGAAATATTTACGTCCGGTGTGTCCGGTAGGGCTCCCGCCAGTATCCCAATCGGTGCATACTTCCCGCCGTACTGTCGGTTTCAGCGGAAATAGAACTTAAAGCATCCTAGAGCGCGTCACACCACGGCTGAAATCCGACGTCTTGCCCCATGATCAATCGCCAACACTCCAGCACCATCCTAGTTTCGAGTAAAGAGATGAGATTTGATACTTGGCTGAACCTGCTCACCTTGCTGGTAGGGCCTACCGCCATGCCCGCCCTACGCTCAACGGGCGGCTGGAAACGGCGTGAAGTCCTTGTGGGGTTACGCACCACCCGGCCTCCAAACGCGCAGGCGGCCGGAAGATTCCCTTATTACAAGTGGCGCAGGTCTCATAAGAGACAACTCTATTCTCTGGAGAAGTTGGTTTTAGTGTCCTCGGAGAGATTAGGGCGGGATTCCAGAAACTTGCGACACGACAGTTACGGGGCAAAAGAGGAAGTTCACCGCGGTCTCTTGGGGTTGGCACTGACTCAGGGCCAAGCATACCGCTGTTTCGTCTCGAGGGCATCTTTGATAAGACCTCCAATCAAGCTTCACGGCGAACTCCAGAACCCGCGGGAATCACACCTCGCCAGGAACTCAATACAATACTTTCTCCACAATTCTTCAGTATAAGATCGAACCACAAATTGGAGGGTAAGGTGCCAATATGTTTTCTGAGGGTTTGTCGACCAAGTCTCTGAATGAATCATTTTCAGCGAGTCTTACTATGCGAGCGGTATCCCACTAACCAGGCGGCATCCCACTAACCAAGCATCATCCCACTAACCAAGCAGTATCCCACTAACCCAGCGGCATCCCACTATGGAGGATGCAGCCAAAAGTATTCATACATACAGGGATCCCGAAAGCCGTACTAAGTTCAGCTTCAGTCGCACGTTCAGCACCGTTGACGACAATCCGGAACCTCGCCCAATCAAGCTTCCAAGATTAATCACAGCTAATCACGTAGAATTTTTCATCTCGTCTCCTCCACGGCCATGAACGTACCTAACCACCTGTACAATGCCTCCCCTACGTAACATAGCAAACATTGATTAGACCTGTACTTATCACTCACCAGCAACAGACCATGTAGGTTCTTGTACCTATTCGTATTCACGTAACCACTAAAATATTAAAATTGAGTCCCCAGAAGACAGTGAATTCAGGCCAATTCCCAAATGAGCTCCTATTGTCAAGAAGACGCACCGGTCGGTGTTGAACATCAACTTGTCTGATACGTCACGACACACATTAAGACAATTCAAAAGCTTGAGCGTCGTGGGTGTGATAGTCTGTCTCTGGTATTATGTATCTAACCGACTCATTCATTCCATGGATGAACGCTTGCGACTGCAGATAATTCATCCACATGTGTTTGTTTCGTCTGAGACCTGACAATCTTTGAGCCCATGCTGTTCGTATCCAATGTATGTGTGGTGTTTACCGCAAAGTCAGAGTGATTCCTAGGTTTCAAACCTAGATGATGTGATAGTACAGCTAAGTTTGCCGGCAGCAGTATAAAAATGAGACGATGTGTTGCTTCAGCCTTCTTTCGATCAAAGCGTCCTATGCTCTTCTCACATACTTGCGTCTCCTTGTTCAAGCCTTGTCTGGTTTGTACTGATAATTCAAGTCCGAATCGCACTGCTTCGCATGGTGAACATGCTCGAGTACCAATTTGACGAGTGCCGAAGCCTCCTGCTCTGGTAGACGCGTCTCAGTGATAGAAGCTGCCAGATACTCGTGAATGTGGACGAACGGCGGACCTTGATGAGGCGAAGGTTCCGGCAGATCTTTACCGCGAATAGCGGCCCATAGTCGATTATAATCACGTGCATAGTACGGATGCTGATCGTCTTTGCGGTCTGCAGTTCGCCATCTATACGGGCTCCAAAGGGCACAGGTCTTGTTGCTTGGGATAGGAAGGTTGAGTTCCTTGATGATACGGTCAACCAGCTGCATGGCCTTCCACCGGAACGTGATTGCGTCTCCGACATCCATTATGTCGATGCATTCGTTCTTCTGTATCGCACGACTGAGCATTCCGCGCAGTCCCGGTCCGAAGCCTCTGCTCCAGCTGTCAGGGCAGGTTTGTAGAAATAATGTCGCCATCTTCGTCATACGGTCGTGGCACTTGGGGCAAGAAGCCGGGGCTGGTTTGAAATCGTCATGGTCGAAGTAGCCTAGGCTGAGCCGTGGGTGGTCGCATCTTATCTGGACAAGGTCGTTCAATTCCTCGGACCCTGAGAACACCTCTGGATTGTACTCCGCCTGCGAAATCATGACGCGGGGACGCTCGATGTAGTTGCGTTTCGTGGGACAGGATTGCACGGTTTGGGCGGCAGACAAGAGAGTCACGATTTGTGATCCAATACTGTCGGGTGAGCAACTTGGAAAGTTCACTGGAAGATTTTTAAGCAACGAATCAGCCGTCAACAAGGGTCGGCGGGCGTCAGGGTCTACCGAGTCACTCGACGTGGCTGCCAACCTCTATAGTTCTGAAGTCTATTTCGTGAATAGCACTATCATGGAGGCTCCCAGTCAGTTCTTTCGGTAGGTGAAAATTGTTACCTGGTTTATCTATTTGTTTGCAATCAGTTGTACTCCTCGGGCAGGTGCTTGGCTCTTGGGGGAACTATTCATCTCTCTCGTCGTTATTTGACGTGAGAGCTCGACGGGCACCTCACAGCCCATGGAGCGCTGAATCTGCGAAGAGGGCACAACCTTTTTGTCCTGTCGCCATCTCGTGCGTAGGGTGGCTGATAATTGCAAAGCCGCTAGTCTGGGCCTTTTCGCGCGCGCCGGCATTGATGTAACTTTTCGATGCCATTTTTCAATATGAAATAGAGAGTCAGCGATGTGCCTCTTCAGATGGACGGGGCCTGCAAGATTTCTCACATACAGTATTGAGAATTCAAAGTGGCGGCTTGTGAAATTGATTTCACAAAAGGAACTCGTTCCGTCCGGTTCAATGATAGGTTCAATGATACTCCGTATGGACTTTTACGGAGACCGAGCCAACAGGGATACGCTGCATTGCCAGAATGTCAGTGGTTGCGTGATAACGCAGCAATTGGCGCACAGCACCTGCACGTCTATCAGCGCGATACAGGAGCCCTGCGAGACCTGGCGCAGCATTGAGAGTCTTTGTCCCCGCGAAGCCGGAGATACAAACCAACGGTCGAGTCCATTCCAAAGATAACATGCAGTAGATCCTTGACGAGCGCGGAACCGTTGGTCATTGGCTGTGGCATGGTAGCCAATCGGTGGCAATGGCCTTATCAGCGCTGAAGACTCTCAGTATGTTGTTATGGAAGACTTATTGATAGAGTACGTTCCTCTCCCAGCTTTTGTACCAGGTGTGGTCGCGAATATTGTCGTCAGATCCTCGCCTTCATATCATAAGGATCAAAATCCTGCGTTGTTACGTTACACTTTAAACACTATCGGATAAACAATCGAATCGCCCTCGTCATGCCTTGTCAAGTGTTCTCTGCGGAGGAGATGCTGTCCTACCAAACAAAGATCGACGTTGGGATATCTCATTTTACCAACATCATCACTACAGAGTAAGTTTCATACTGGATCTGATGCAACACCATGATTGACATATTCATACACAGACAGCCAGAGCAGGGAAAACTTGTTATGGGCATCTGGAGCCTTGATGATTCTGAAGTGCCTTCAGAAGTCAGGAACATTAAGTGTACTGAATCGAAGACAGTCATTGCTGGACTCATAACTATCGAGGATCTCACCACTGGGGAAATATACACTGCCAGGACTGGATCGGTCATTTGGTTTACGAAAGGATCTCGTGTAAGGTACCTGCGCGTCAAAGGCCTGCGCGCAATCTTCACGCAGATCAACCTCACTGATCCTGAGTGTGACTTTGTCCACTCGTCAGCTAAGCTATAGGAATAAAAAAGATTTTCGGAGCAGCAATGATTCATTTTTTATTAATTCTATTCGTTGTGTAAATTCTTCAAAGAAGACCGGCCATGCGGCGTGAGACAACTGCATTCAGCCTGCATATTCTGTCAGACTGTGACGAGAACATGTTGATACTTGAAAAGTGTGGCAACTCAATAGACTCTGAAACCGCCAAAGTACATGATATCAGGGGTTTGGGGTTGATTATCAAGTGCCCATGAGGCTTTACGATTTTGATTCAGATGAACAAGCCACTTTGGTAAGGTATGTAAACCGGAGCATCAAACCTACCAAATAGGGTCAGAAGTTTCACACGAGAAACCTTGAGGTTCCCAGGACTGATCATAATGGATCACTTTGTCGGGTTCAGAGCAATTACTTGACCCTCTCGTGGAGCCATAGGCAGCCATAGAAAACATAAAATTACCGAGTGCAGGGAAAATGGTATTTGCGTTTTAATGCTCTTGAAAGATTCGAGACGTGCATCTCAACAAAATGGCCAACCCCCAGCGAAGCCAACAATCAGGCATGAGAATGATGTGATCAAATCCCTTCGTCCAGGTGTTTTGGTTTCTATTTCCGTTTAATTATTTCACATCTGGCTTGATAGAGCCGGCCTCCTCGATTGCGTCATCCTGAACTTTGACCGCATCGGTCAAGATGTGACCACCATCAGTAGTAATCTTGAGGACTCGGTCCTCGACGGGAACTTCCAGTAGTACGATGTAGAAGAGTGGCATTGCAACCACAAATATTGCGGTATAGATGCCGAACGGTATGAACTGACTGGCGACATGTGAGTTGATTCCGTACGAAACAGCCTGGCCGACCGTTTCCCAGGACCGGAAAACACCGCCTGTGCGGGCGTTCGTGGAGACATCAGATGCAAATTGGCCAAGAACCCAGTATACCAGGGTCTGGGACATCCAACTTTGAACATTCGTCAGTCACAGTCAATTGATATGAAGAAAATACAACCATATACTTACGCGTTGGTAACATAGATCAGATAGGGAAGCCACCTGGCTAGCCACTGACCAGTGTGGGTTGCACTTTGAGTCGTCAACTGGAGATCAAAGAAATGTTCCCAAATGACTTACTAGTCCAAACGGAGATCCTTGGGCTGGTTGTTGAACCACTTCAAGTTCACCATGACCCAAATGAGCATTCCCCTGCAGAATCATTAATAAATCTAGCGACAGAAAGTCACGGTCACGGGAAAAAACTTACAATGTGGGAATTGTCCACACCCAATACGCAATCATCCCCTTTCTGCGAGGACCGACACTCCTCATGTCAAGGATCATGCCGAACAAAGGATTCATGACAACCGCAACCAGTGGACCAAGCATAGCCGATAGCGCGCGAGCTCGGACCGAGAAGTGAAGCGAGAGGTAAGTGCCCCATACACCGTCTCCGAAGTATGTGAGGATATATACAGGAATAAGAAGGAGCGTCTATGACTCTGTGGTTAGCAATACGACCTTCATCGCTGAGCTTTTTTCTTTTTAAACATTGAACATACCCGCTTCTGGAAGTGGTGGGCAAGTAGCAGCTTGCATTCTTGCTTCCAGGTCTTTTTCGGAAGCAAAGGAACACCCCAGCCATCAGAGCGTATAACATCTCGGGTTTTTGTCAATAGAAATGCGGCCGGTAGACCTTCTAGAAATCAGCAACCGTCGGTAGCTTTTTCTGGCATTGGACGTACGCACCGATGCATTCCATGCCAAGGAAAGCCAAGTAGGTGTTGGCGCTGACCCCTCCTTTGCCGTCGCGGGCGATGTTGAGTCCGAAGCTAATAGCGCCAGCAATGATCGAGCCCAAATTTCTCATGATGACCCAAATGCTGATGTAGAAACCGCGTCGATGCTGCTCGGGGTAGGAGATCATGGACGAGGCCTCAGCGACGTACAGAAATGCAGACGCTAGATATGAATGTCAATAACGAGTTCAACCATCGCCTCTTCTATCTCAATAGTGGGCACAGGTGTCAGTCGACGTGTCTCTGGCGGGCTTATTACTCACTGATTCCGTAAATAGCCTTTGCGAAGATGAGATACCACTGGACTCCGTATTTGCTGTTCACATAAAAGCCAGATCCGGAAAGGGGGAATCCAACAGCACCGATCATGCATGCAATTGGAATACCAAGAGTGCTGACGATGGGCCCCCCAAACATACTAATTGCGTCAGTTCTACCTCAAGTCGAAGGGAGCATGAAAGCGATATGGAGCTTGAGAATTGGTTACTTACGCAACAAGGATCGACGTAGAATACTGTACAGCCGAAGCAGTATTGGCTGTATAGGGTGTCGCAAGACCACCTCCACCAAGAGCACCAATGGCTATTACCAGTACCGTCTTAGTATCGAGATCTCCAAGGTTCAGCGGACTAACACATCACTTACCATTACTCATGGAAGGCCCAGAAAAGGAAAGCAGTGACATTAACACCATCTGAAAGGCCACGCTCCTGTAGCGCCTCTTCCATTTGCTGTCCGGGATCTGAATGATGCGAACGGCGTATGCATCGTCCTCAGAAACCGTCTCAACGGGGTCCAAAGTAGCATTGTGCTGGGCCACCGTGTTAGGTGTGTCATCACTCTTGGTGTTGAATGCCATCTCCTATTATTGGTGGTAATTATTGTGGTTGCTGAATTGGAACTCGGTCCAGTGACTGTGATACTGATTAAAAGTTGAGGCTAAAAGTAGCATCTCTTCCTCTTTAGATGGTTGATGGGCGCTTTCATCAAGGCAATCATTCACTCAAGTCGAAAGTGGCTTGCCAGAGGACATGTTCAACCACTATAATAGCCTCTCTGGTTGAATTCAAAACGACTTATCTCTCCCTGACTAGGCCTCACGTTGAGATAAGGACCAGCCCCACAAAGATGGAACGTGGGATGTGCCTTCAACGTGAACGCTATGAAAATTGCGGGCGCAAAGGTGCAGTGGGAAATGTCTCCTGCTTATCTCCGGAGTTCATATCAGCTTCAGGAGCGGTAATGCAAGATAAGATGTCGTCAGCCAGGCTTTATCAAAAAGCTGAGCGCGGCAAGAACGAGCTGCAGGATATCGTTCCCATCGTGGCGAGACGTCTACCGCGGCAATCTGCTGCACCATATTTCTGTGAGGCAGCTTGTGTTATCTTCCCCGCCTCGCTTGATTTCACCACAAGTTACTTATGCTGGTCGATAACCGAAGTTCTCCTTGTGTGTGCAACATCCAAGCCCATTGGCCAGCCCCTACGATAAGCAAGCCTGCTGCAAGATGTCCGCATAAGCGGATGAGCTTTGGTCGAGTCGTCCTCTGAAAGTCCTGAACGAACCTGCGGTTTCTGGACTCGCAAAAGACGGGTATTTGAGGTAAGGTAGTATAAGAGCTAATCGGTAACGCACTATCACCAATTAATACGAGGTCGCACTACAGAGAGCAAACAGTCACAAGACGTCGATAAACTGTGTCTTCTCTCCTGTAGGACCATGTCCCGCTCACCCCCAGGACCATTCCCCGTCCCTCATGCAACTCTTCCATTCTGGAGGACAGACCTTCATGAACTCGATAGTCACCAGAGCACACCGGACTTGCCACAGACTTGCGACGTCTTGATCGTTGGGTCTGGTCTCTCGGGAGCCTCGATTGCTTATCACATTCTTGACAACAACATTTCACCGCCGTCCATAGTTATATTGGAAGCACGCGAGGCATGCTCAGGAGCTACGGGTCGTAATGGTAAGTGAACTCATCCCATCCAAGAACTACATGTAATCTCCTTCCGATGGGGAACATCCTTTCATTCTTGATCCTATCACATAAATTTGGTCTGACGTGAGATCTCCAGGCGGTCATGTCAAGCCAGATCTATACTATCGTGTTCCTCAGTATGCTCGCATGTACGGCAAGGAGGCAGCTGCCGAAATGGCGGTTTTCGAGCAGAGCCACGTACAGGCAATCAAGGATCTGGTAGAAAAAGAGAAGATCGATTGTGACTTCGTCTTGACTCGCGCCTACGATGTCATTCTTGACCCTCAATTGGCTGAGAAGACCAAGAGGGAGTTTGACAAATTGGTTGAAGAGAGGTTTCCGACGGTCAAGGACGTTTGGTACACCCCAGCCGCGGCTGCCAGGGCCCTGACGGGTGTCAAGGACGCTCAGTGTGCCTTCTCCTTCACCGTCGGCAGCTTGTGGCCGTACAAGCTCGTAACTCACCTGTTGGCGCTGGCTGTTAAACGGGGAGTGAACTTGCAGACACACACCCCTGTGACCTCTGTCTCCGATGTCCAGGACGCAGATGGCTACTGGCTTGTGTCGACTCCTAGAGGGGTCATCAAGGCAAAGAAAGTCATCTTCGCCACGAATGGCTACACCGCGGGCATTCTACCAGAGTTCCGGGAGAAGATCATTCCTGTTCGTGGTATATGTAGCAGGATTACCGTGCCCGAGGGGAAACAAGCTCCTTCTCTGCCGTTCTCCTACAGCGTAAGAGATTCAACCAAGACGCTTCCAAGTTCACCCCTCTGTCCGCTAACACATCATCTCCTAGGTACGTCACAATGCCAAAGGAGCAGACTACCAGATCACCAGACCCGATGGGAGTATCATCGTAGGCGGAGGCCGGCCTGCCTACTGGCACAGGGAGAATGAGTGGTACAACAACTCCGATGACTCCAAGATGATCCAGCCCGCCGTCACATATTTCGACGGCCTCATGCAAAGAACTTACCGCGGCTGGGAGCTCAGTGACGCGTCTGTCGATAAAGTCTGGACGGGAATCCTGGGCTACACAAACGATCTTATGCTGTATGCGGGCGCTGTCCCGTCAAAGGACGGCCAATTCGTCTGTGCTGGATTCAACGGGCACGGGATGCCGGCTATTCTGCTCACAGCCAAAGGCATTGCTAAGATGGTTCTCGAGGACTGCGCGTTCGAGAACACGGGTGTGCCTTGGCCCTTCAAGGTCACTGCAGCTCGTCTACAAAACCCGGGTAATGCGATTCGGGATATGGTGGTGCAGGCGAAGCTCTGATTATGAGAGCCGCGATCAAGTAGTATACAAGTCACGCAGATTCTATGTATAGTCAGTGTAAGCAATTGGTCAGAATACCAGATTCACCGACAAATGCGACCCGCGTCAAACTAGTATTTTCCATCAAGGGTTCAATCGCGTTCTCATGTGCAGGAGTTCCTCCACGAAGAAAGCTAACTGCTTGATATTTTTAGGTGCATACAGCGTGACGATCCGAACGCTTCTGTTTGACAGTTTGCAACCTGACGTACTCTTAAAGTTCTCCTTGCATGTACAGGACAGGAGCCGCCTGGCGTTGATCACTCCATCGTCACCAGACCGAATGCACATTCACCACCGGACCCAACTCCCGCCGTCATCGGAAAGCCTCATCCGCGAGACTCCACAGCAAAAAAATGCCAAGACATGCCACATAATCGTCGTGTCATGATATGTCCACGAAAACCACAAGCAATATCTTCAAGCACGCCGATCACGTTTCGGGTACGTCGCAATGCATACGCGCCCTTCCGCCCTCCGAAGAACTCCAGCGGCTATCACGAACCTAACCTTCCGATACGGCCGGCAATGTCATCTGATCTTTCCGCAAGACAGCCACACCCCCAGACAAAGACAGGGCGCCATCAAGAAGCAAGGAGCCAACGGCTTTAATGACAGAAGTTCTCTAGGGGTTCCTCACGGGGTCTTCGAACTGGGTCTGGAACGAGGCTGTGGAGTGCCGTTGGGCAGAATCAGGCTGAAATGGTCAAAGACTAATCCGTGTTTTTGACCGAAGGGGGAAAGGGATTCTGCGTAACGGGTCCAGGGGCTATCGTTTCTTTTCGGCCAGGCTGGGAAATGCGACGAGCGACTCTGTCTCTCGCTCGCCTCGTCTCGCCCAACCGCCGTCGGGGCGGCCGGGGCGCGGCTTCGGCCGGAAAGTCCCAACAGCGAGAGATTCGACGGCCGAAAGACGGTGGCGAGAAGGAAACTGCTGACGAGACTGGGCCATTTTACCTCCGTGGAGGTGAGCCGATTGTGATGCGTGTGGTATTACAACAAGTCATCAGCAAGGAAAAAAAAAAAGAACAAGCCAGGGGATAATTTTTCGCCGTTGTTCAATCTCATGTCGGTCTCTTCTTCGGTGGAATCTTTGAGGATGCAGAGTAAGCAACCCTGGAACATCAACCCGTCAAACAAGTCTCGGCCCTGCGAGAACGCAGTCGATTAATCTCATCCTTTCTTTCCCATTTTTGACTTTATGTGCGTTTTCCTCTTTGAACAGGGGGTTGAAGGGGGGGAAAAAAAAACCTCGTGTCGATGATTGTTGCGACTTACCGCCCGGTATTACCGCCAGCAGCCGTCTCCGCGGTGAAGATTACGGACTTTGATCTTACTGCGCGCGCGCGCGCGGCAAGGCAAGGTGGGCCAAGATGGACGAGAGATTGAGGGACAGATACAGGTATGAGTTGGCAGCGCAGATGACACAACCACCCCCTCAACCCCAACGGAGAGGGGCCCACGTGCTCGTTGCTTTTCTGGAAACCTTCTCGATGGGACGGGGTTACATCAGGATTGGGGCCTTGGCTGGCGATGTGCTGCCCTACCATTGCTTTTTCTTTTTCCCTCTTCTGAAGAGGGAACCAGAGAAAGAGAGACAGAGTGAGGCACCGGAGGTTGTAAAAGCTTCGTCATGGCTTGAAGACCTGAGCACTGTGAGGAGGGGGACAACGGCCGGTGGAATTGGTGAATGAAGACGGGTTTTCTGACGCGTGCGATGTCGTCAGCCGGGTAGATGCAGCGGAGGATCGATACGGACTGGGCTGTTGGAGGCGAGGAAAAATACCTTACGAATGAGGGGCTACTACACTTCTTCTCCTCGGCGTGCCGTCTGATGTTACAGCGGGCCTGATGTGTCTGTCTTGGTTTGATCTTCAGTTCATCCGATGTTGGTTGAGGCGTTGCGTCCCGAAGAATACGCGTTGCCCGGTCTCGTCTTTTTCCATCTTCAGCCCATTCTGCGACGATACGGTAGCATCCTGTCCTATATGGCATCCTCTTCCCCTTCGTCTTGGGTTGGTCCAGCTAACCGACGAGTCTTCAGAGATATTGCGAATGCAGGTAACCGGGCGGTATTTTTCATGCGTCAGCTTTGGTGTGGTTGATCGTATGGTCCAGATCGACATGGGTTGCCGCCGCCGCCGCGGACTTTTTTCATGCGGCGTGCTTACGGGTCTGCACCTCAGAGCGGAGGAGGCGCTTACGATGTTATACAGTGCAGCTCCTCCAAGGATCCAATGCAAGCCGCCGAAAGCCACGTTTGCGTGCAGGCCATCCACGCGTTTTTTTGCTGTTAAATCTCCGGTTGTAGATTCAGGCTGGGTTCCAATTTGGAGGGAAAAAGTGATGAAATCTCTCACATCGGTCCCATCCATATCTTGGTCACAATTCCGGCTCTCGTTGTCGACGATGCGGCGCCAGGGGGGCCGTTTTCCGATCGAAGAAAAACCTCCGAAGTGGGAAGAAGTTTTTTCCCATCGGCGGGCGGTAACGAATTCCTCCGTTTGAGAAATGACGAGGTCGAGGGCCTCCCCCGTCCCCCCGGTAGGTCTGGGTGGATGGATGGATGGACGGACGGAGCATCGCGCCCGTGGGTGGGTTTTGCCGGCCGCGTGAAGATCGCGAGATCGCAAGATGCGAAGAGGAGGTGTTGCTGCTGCTGCTGCTGGGACCGCCACAACCCAGCACCAGGTACCCAGTGCGTCAGCGAGACGAGAGAGCCACACACACAAACGCACAGATGCAGGAAAAGTGATCTGTCTCTCCCTCGGGGATGGGGTTCTGTTCTCTTTGGAGGGGGGAAAGGTGCATAGTAATCGGCAGACCCTTGTCAGCCGACAGGGATGATATCCCGGCGAAAGGGAGTGGGAGGGTTGTCGAGCAGATCGAGAGGTGGACTTCGATCCTTGAATGTACCCAACCGCACTTATATTGCTTTTTCCTTTCGCTCTTGCGAACACTCACATCTCCTTTTTCTCTCTCTCTCTCTCTCGGCTTGGAGATTTTCGGCAGCGCGTGGGCAGCTTACAGACTTTCCTGAGAGGGGGGGAGGGATTTCTTCTCTTCTTGCCCGAAGCAGGTCCCCGTCTCGGATCCTGGGGCGCCTGGGGCTTGAACGAGACGTCTGGGCTCACACACGCCAGTTATCCCGTGACCTGATCCCGGGACGATCATCCTGCTCCATCGCAGAGAAGGGGGGCGGCAAATAACGCCATCCGAGACTTTTAACCTCTGAGACATTCTCGCTTGTCGAGTGTGTTTTTGTGGTTGCATTGTCTGGGCTTGAGGCAGGCAAGGGATGATGAGGCTCTATGAGATGGCGTTGAGAAGGGGGGGCGTTTGATAGTACCCGATAGGTGTACCAGCCATACGGAGATCGCGACTTGAACGGGATCCAGGGCAGGCGGTTTTGAGAAGCCGCTGCGGACCCCTTCGCTCGCGGCCGAAGACTTCCCGTCGACGGCGTCACTGCTAGAGGCATGTAGGGATGAGGGGATACATAGGATACCGCAAGGATCGGGGAGGCCAGGCGAGGTGGTTAGAGTTTGTGATAAGAAACGATGGAGAGAGGCAGATCGAAGTTTGGGATCGTGGGCCGTGGACGGGTAGTTGCAGCCGGGTAGATTGCGTTAGGGGCCGCGCCGCCGCCGCCCGTCCGATGGTCATGTTGAGATGACATCTGGCGGTGACAGCAGCGGGAATTCATCCTGGATGGGCCAAAAACCGGGTATTCCGGGAGCGGGTACGTCCGTAGATGGAGACTTGTTTGTCGCGTGGTGCGTTTTCTACGGGATCATCTGTTCGTGTGAACGACTTGATGTCTGTGGGCGAAACCTGCGGGTTCCGAGGTTGCAAGCGGTTGATCCCGTTCCGGCTTACGAGACGTGGAATAAGCAAGACCGGGGGTCGTATGAAGGACGGCAAGGGGACGAAAGAAACAAAGACTTTGACTGATGGCAGGAACTCAAAAGACGTTGAAGGCGTGGCATTTGGTGATTGACATGTTCGAGTCGTACGTAACGAACGTAACCGCCCACCTGTCCCGGAAAACGATCCACAGGGACCACACGGGATGGCACGGAAGGGCAAATCGAGAAGCGGTGAAACCGAGTCGAGGGGTGCGAAGGATGAATAGAGTACCGGTTTCCGGAGTTTCTTTCTGTGAATGCGCGAGAAGGAATCGAGATTTGCTGTGTTTGGAAGGGTAAGTGTTCTCTTGCTCTTCGCCCAGGGGCCGGGGTTCACGGGGAAGGGACGCGGAGCATGGGGTCGTGGTCGGCAGTGGTACACGTGTCTGGCGGTAGGGCAGCGCGGGCTTCGTTTTTTGGTGCGCGCCATGTCGCAATAGAAGCCACTGACGGCCTGCCTTGCGTCTCGAAAGCCCTTTTTTGTCCTGGCAGAGATGAATCTTTGATCTATCGTCAGGGGAGGGAGGGATCATAGGATGCTCGGGGAACAGCAACCCCTGCTCCCGAGGACCCTTGCTGCTCTTGGCGGTGTTCGCCATCGCGTTTCCCCTTGCCGAATCGCCTGCCTGTCTGAGACGAAGGATGAGAACGTATCGAGAGATGAGAAAGCCGGGAGGAATCTTTGCTTGAGGACGACGGAGTGTGGGATGGGCCGGAGAACGGTGTAGATTGTGAGGTGGTGATGCTTCATGCCCGGCTTCAGTCAGTGACACCCACCATGAGGTCAAGAGGAAACCGGTGAGCACCTCACATTCATGCGGCCAAGAGACCGCCACCGTCTTTTTTTGATTATTCTACCTACCTAACTACCTAAGCTATGACTATGGGCTGCCAACGGCTTACACCGGACAGACCTGTTAACCGGGACATCTCCCATGCAACCACCCGAAGACTCCAACCAACCAGCCCCTCCTCCACAACACCACCTTCCCCAAAACATCTCCTTTGCCGAAAAAACGATATCAGATACGATGATTAAACCTTGTAAGTGTAAGCCTTGTGCAATAGCCGAGCCATTAAAACCTTTCCACCGGGTGAAGAAGAGAAAGCAAGTCAGATCCTCCCAAGATACCGCAACGGGTACGGGTACGCGCACTGGTCCCAGCCCAAAATGATTACATCCTCCTCTTAGATGCATTTTCCTAAACCAGATGTTTTCCGATCCCGTCCGCATCTCCTTCCCGCCCCTCTTTCCGGCTGGTCTTCCCCACACAGTCCCGATTGCCCCTCCTCCTCTCAAGACACAGACGAAGCCCGTCGCCGCATGCCGTCAGGCCGATGCGTCTTGACGCACCCCTCGCACCCGGGGCTAAACACGTCGGGCAGCCTGTCGAACATGTCGGCGCGGTAGACGTACCACTCGCGGTAGAACTTCCACTCCTCGAGGAACTCGACCCAGTAGACGAGCTGCTCGACCAGCCAGCTGTCGCGCAGCCGGTCGCGGACCCACTCGGCCGGCTTCTCCGCCTCGCGGCCGGCGTACGTGCGGAGCACCTCCGGGCGGAGGTCCGCGACGCGCTCGGCCGTGTAGTACACGAACTCGGCCCGGCGCCCGCGCGCCGTGAAGTAGGGCACCGAGCCCCACTCCACCACGGCGCGGGAGCCCGTCAGCGAGACCACGCGCACCGTGCAGCAGATGCATTTCGCCTGCGCGAGGAAGTCGCGGAGCACGGTGGAGGCTTTGGGCGTGCTGGTCCGGGGGTGGAGCTGCATGGTTGCTTGCTGTTGCTGCTTGCCGCTGGTGTTGCTGAAGTCCTGCCTTGGTGATGCGATGCTACTGTTGCCGTGGGCGATGGCTTGGAGGAGCTGCGGGAGGCGGCATCGTTAGTCCTGCTCGGCTGCCTGCCGTCGACGGACGGTGGGATGATTGAGTGTGTGGGGTAGTAGTAGAGAGAATGCGGTGTAGGGGGAAAAGGCGAGGCTCACGAGGGTGTTGTCGACGGTCTGGCGTCATCAACACGACAGTATCCAGGTTGGTTCCGTGAACTTGGCAACAAGGTGTGTACTGTGTACTGCGGTACAGACCACTCGAGCGAGTGTATCTCGAAAATGTCCCCAAGACCAAGACTGTTCTTTCTTCTTCTTCCTCCCGTGCCCTCTCTTTGCTTTCCCTTTTTCCCCTTCAGGCCTGACGAGGTCCGATCCCAATCCCAAATAACTCTCGACCGCGCGAGGTTCTTGACTGCTGCTCCACTCCGTTCTCGCGAGATTTGGAACGGGCCGGCTGCGGTGCTAGGGCTGGACTTGCAGCGGAAGCACGACGGGAGGAGCGAATCTCTGACACGAGAGGGGGAGGGAAAAGGCTGGATGTGGTTTGTTGTCTTTGATCCAAAGGGAGAGAGAGGCCGGACGGACGGTGGATGGGCGAGAGAGGCTAAGGGTCGGACGGCAGGCAAAGGACTGGACCCGATCTTTTCGCATGCAAGGATTCGGGAAAACCCCCAAGTCCATTGTTCATTTATAGGGGCCTCTTTTTCCTTCTCCCTATGGGCTATTCTCGTTACCCCAGCTGCTGGCTCTGCATGCCTTGCTTCCCCATGATGTCTCACTCGCCTTGGCAAGTATGTAGAGCCCCTGTTCTCCTCGGGCGGGGGACCCGCAATGATGCAGTCCCTTCATCTGGGTGGCTTTTATTCTTTTTTTTCCCAGTCTGAGCCGTCATGATGATGAAGGAGGGTGACATGCGTGTCTTGAAGACTTTGTAGCAAGAGCCGAGGAGCAGATAGTGAGAGAGGGCCAAAGGGAAAAACGACAAATCGGAGAGAGCAAGGAGCCGGGTGATGGTGGTGGTAGTGGTAGTGGCAGTGGTGGTGCTCCCCTCGCTTCATGCTATCGTTGCCACGGAATGCTTTCTTTTTCTGCCCCGTCTGTGTGGACACCCATTTGCGAGAATTAAGAAAGGAAAAAAAAAAGGCGACATATTCTTTCCCACCCACCCAATGTCACACTCTTCCAGACCTTCGTCTTCTCAGTCTGCTAGCTAGCCTCTGCGATCCCGGGTTCGAAGTCAGAGAAGAGACCGGGGTGGGATACCCGGGCGATCGCCCGCCCCAATCGCGCGGAACCCCATCTGCGGACGCAGAGGCGCTATCACATCTCAGATTGCACGACGCATGACAGCGCCACGCCAGGATTCCCGCAGTGCGTCCTGCTGCTGCTGCTGCTGCTGCTCGCCCGTCCTCTCTTGCTGCACCTCTTTCTCTGCCCTCTCTCAGTGTGCGTGTGTGTCTCCGACTCAGTGAGATGGAGGGGGCTCATCAATGGCAGCCTCCTCCGTGTGGCTAGTCGAAGCGAAAGCTGCACCCTCATCCATCCCTTCATCTCGCAGTCCGATCTGTCCAGACTGTTCGAATGGACGAATCCCATCTTCGAAAATGTTGCCATGCAGGCAGAAGAATCAACAAGTCCTACCAGCCCGGCTTCCCTCAGACTGAACTGATTGGAAACTTCGTCGGCGCGGCCCAGACATTGCACCGCATTGTCATCGCTGGTCTGATATTCGCTGGGATGTCCGTCTTCCGAGGAAGCATAGCGCCGAGATGCGTGCAGGGGGGGTTCTTGCGAAAGGACGACGACGGGCCTCGGCCAACAAGGCTGTCCCCGGCTTGGAGTTCATAATGTCCATGCAATCGCATTCCCCCTCCCCCAGCGTCACTCGTGAGCAGCAAAAAAAACAGAGGGTTTCTTTTCTTTTTTCTCTCTCTCGAGGAAAAAAAAGCCACTTAGCAAAGGGGCCGCCGCCGCCTGGGTCCAGTCAAGAAATCGAGTCGGGGAAGGTCGAGGAAAAGCGTTCATACTTCTGACTCGGTCCTCTGCTTTTCTGCTGTTCCATTTTCCATTCCAGGCCCCGGTTGTTCCTCGGTGACCCCAAACGATAATCAGAACGGCGACCACGAAACGAGAGCGAGCGGGACGAAGCCTACCTGGGCCAGGGCAACGCTTGATTTCTTTTCGTTATTTTTTGTTTCGTTTTTTTTTCGTCTTCCACTCTGCCCGTCCACCGCCAAATGACATGAGGTAATATCATTCGCATTTTCTTTTGGCTTGAGACAGGGCTTTCCGCGGGAAAAAAAAACCCACCCTCTGTTCCCTTGATAATCTGTTTTCGTTCGGTTATTCCATACACACAATTACAAGGAGAAACAACCACCGCATCTTCTCACCTTTTCCCCCCAAAAGAAACCATTCCGGATATGCCCAGTCCCAACTTCCCTCCTAACCCTCCCACCCCTCCCCTTCCACCCCCTCCTCTACACCCCACCCCCCCGGCTGAGTC